>OZ026834.1:13107694-13327694 GCA_964023205.1 Lutraria lutraria | reverse complement strand
CTGTGCAGTTACATGTAGATATCCACATATCTTAATAAAAGAACAAAACAGTGACTTCTTTTCAGCAGACATCTGATACAAGTAACGAGGTTGTCCTCATGTGAATAATTGCGTTACCAATTTGCGTTATCATAAATGTTAACATAATGACTGTTATCAAACTGGCCCACTACGATGAATATATTTTACAGAAGAGGTGACAAAACTAATAGGAAAATAAATACAATATACATTTGGGCCCAATAAAGCCAGTATAATTATCTGTAAGGTCAAAGGGGTAGGTTCACTTAGGGCAAAAAATGGCCCTGTGTCAAATTCTGTCCAAAATCTCATTATATGTTCACTATTCATCATATTTGAAGAAAACATGATTTTTAAAGCTCCACTATAAAAAGCGTTGCCATGGCAACAGAAATACTTTTTTGCTAGAAATTGAAAAAAACACCATTTTACATATAATGATTGGACGAAATGTGATAATTTTTGTTGTATATGACAGAGACAGGGATATGGTAAATATTAATGTATGTATTATTTTGTTGCCATGGTAACCTGTTGAAATTATTTTTTTTAAAATCTCATTTTTGAGTTTTCTTCGAAAATGTAATTTAGTCACACAAATTTTCATAAATCCATGCGATTTAATGAAATTACATTGTATAGCAATGTTCTTAGATATTTTGTTTCCATGACAACTGAATTATTTTATATGAGCAGTTTAAACAAAGCAATATTTTGTCTGATATAATGTATTTCACCTTATGTTCCCTTCATTTGGACATCAAACAATTTATTTGTAGAAACTGTTATATCATTTCCAACATTATTGAAATTAATAATTTCAATTCAGTTACCATTGCAACTAAAGGACAGGTTTCTTATGACAAAATGTCTGTGCCAAATTCTCTCATTGATAGTTCAGCAATAAATAGTACAGCATTACTTTGTATTGCATTCAGATATTTTTTGCAATGGAATGCATTGATTTTCCTCCTAAAAGCAGAATATTTTTGCTTGACATTAGAAATATTCTACTTGGTTAATCTTGCAGTATATTTGATGTTAATGTACATGTAGTACATTGTATTGATATTTTCTTGTACCAGTTTTATGTATAAATTGAATTTGAGTGTAAAACTCATTGTATAATCATTGTGTAAGTAAATAAGAATCTCTGATGTGTACTTTAGCAATCTACATTTATTTCACATGCAAACAATACATACAATATGATATAGTTTATTTCAAAATTCAGTAAGCCATAGGCCCATGTGAACATATATATACAAATTATACAATTTTCATATGACAGTGACAAGTGGCAAAATAGGCTTTAATAATACATTGTTATAAGAAAGGTAGATTGGCAAGACAGTTTAGATAATGATTCGTGTATGAACAGTACAATAATAATAATAATAATGTGAGAAGAAATCAGAAGAGACAACAGGGAAAAGGAGGACAGGACAGAATCAGGCGGAGAAGGAGTATATTATGAGATAGAGTTCATTTGGTGTGTCAACATACATTTACATCACAAAAGTAAACAAACATTTTCGTATCAATACAAAATATAAACAATAAACGAACAAAATACGCACAAGTATTTGCATCAATGTAGATTTAAACTACTTATATAAAGAAAAATATTTCCATTATACAGTTTACCTTGTCGAAACGAAACACAAGGCAAACTTAATGGTGAACAACTTATAATTTGACGGATTGAAACTGTACAAATATTTCGTAAATGCGTACTATTACATAAATTTACAACATTCGTAGCATATGAATATGATACAGAACCGTGGTTAATGGTTATTATTAATAACATTATATATACACAACTTGTAAGCATAGATAATTCATAACCAATTTCTCAGTGTATATATGCACATGCCTTGACATGGAATTTGATATACATGCAATTTAAGCAATGAGGTAGACAACCGATATTTGTGCATAATTAGCAATACATGCAGTAATAGACAATACTGTACAAAATACCAATTTTACATTTCTACTTTATAATTATATATATAGATGAATCTATGTGAAGGATAAAACTACGATTTAACAAATTTGTTGGTGGGAGTTATAATAAAGAATCGTGTATTTGAAATGCTTTAAAAATGTAAATACTTAAATTACGTATTATGATTTTATTTTTGCTCTCAAAAAGTTGGGTAAGCTTAAACATACTCGGTCTAAACCAGAAATACTTTTTTATATAGATGTTCCTTATCTCAGCATAGTGTGTGCATTCAAGAATGAAATGATACTCGTCTTCGATCTTATTACAATTAACGCAAATTCTATGTTCTAATGGAACTTTTCTTGGCTTGTGCCATCGGCCCGATTCAATTTTTAATTTGTGAGATGAAGTGATTAGTCGTGTCATGGCCGTCCTAAATTTCATACTATCAACACATTTAAGGTAAAATTGATATTCAAAGGTATTAATGATTGAGCGGAAAAAGAAAGCCCTGTTAGAATTTTGTAAACGTTCATGCCAGTTCTGAATGTGTGTATCATTTAATCTTTGTTTAAATATATGTAAAAATAAATCTTTATTACCAACTGTCTGCGAATACCAGACGTCATAGAAACCTAAAGTCAAAAGGGTTTTACCAATGAACATACACAGTACAAAAGTTAATATGCATTAATTAAATATCTTCAGTGTAAAGTTCATATATATATATATTTCAACAATGCACACAATTTTAATGTAATTAATCTGAATTGTTTCAATTTTGTACATTATTGGAAATACTGTTCATAGTGACACATTCATGAAAACATCACAGTCACCACATGTAATAACCAGTATATTGCATGTTAATGGCTTCATCATAGCAGTATATTGAAATTCCACTGATCAGTGGTGAATACTTGTTATTACTCAAAAAATCTGAAAGAGAAATAATTGACATGTAAAATATTGAAAATATAATATACATGTACAGACAAATTAAATAAATCATCAATCTACCAGATTCAATGAGATTTTGAAAAATAGCATTTGATTAACACTATAATTTCATTTTTTATGTTATGCACACATATTATCATGAGATGTACAAAATAAGTATCAGTTAAACATTCATCCTCATATACATTTCAGAAAAATTCTCATTTTAGATAAAAATCAAGTACAAATGGGAAAAGATGGTTTAAGGAACATGAAAATGTTTCTGTTTTTGTTTTTTCAAGAAGTTCCTGAGAAACTAAACATCTTTTGAACTAGCGCTCTGCTCAAAGAATCAGTAACAGAATTGACATATACCCCCACCATCGCTTTGACACTATAGTCTAAGAATGCAATAGTATACGGATTACTACATGGCTAAGTTCAAGGGCAAATAACTCTGGAAAGAGTGAATCACCGGGCATGAAAATTGTGTCTTATACATCTACACTCCATGGTGATGACATATTTGAACTTTCACTGCAATTGCTTCAGGAATGTGGAAGTAGTTCACTCCACAAACTTGTGATATTGAATGAGGACAGACCAACCAACTGCCTGACCGACAGAGTGACTCAAAGATACCCCCTGTCAAACTTCATTTGCTAGGGTATTATGACCATACGCATACTTACTAGTTAACTATCAGAAGGCCCAGAACTGCTTACACTTCATATACATCTGAACTAACATAATATGATTCTGAAAGAAGACAAATATATGCAATTCAATTATGCTGAGATACTATTATAGTAGAGTTTATGAATATTTGTAATCCATACAGTACTGGCATTATAGAATTATACATGTTTTACAATGATGTTAAAACATCATGGTCCTCTGTGACAACAACATGAACACTAATTTCAATACAGTGCAGTACATCTGACAAATGGTAGACATTCCTTTATATCCTCACTACTGCATCAATAGTCCATATTAATTTTATACAATATTAGAACTTGTAGGAATACTGGCCAATTTCAACAGCCTTGCTATTGGGTTATCTATTTTGTGACATGGTTGAGTGCCTATACAGTGCTGGGGATCAAGGGTTCAAACCCCAGTGAAGACCATGGATTTTATCACTGAGTGACTCATTATTTATATTTTAGTTTCACCTGCACACAATTCACAAACATGTATGATAAAAAGTAAAATGCAATAGATAATAAAAAAATAATATTATATTTGCTAAAGCATTAAAACATTAGAATCTAGCATTGGGTCACAACAGGCATGTAGGAAGAAATTTCAAATGGGGGGGGGTAATATTGACTTTAGTCTTACAGGGGGGGGGGGGGGGGGGGGGGTAAAGTCACTTTTGAACTTTTAATTATCATTACAATCGAATTTATTGCCCCATTCCTTCCCCGCTTCCTACGGCCCTGCACAGCATGACACAAAGTATTGTTACGTCATCAAAATGGAATGTCTTCAGCGCGCGGTATCATGAACTACAGTATGCATACAAAGTGAGGCTATTTAACCTTACATATATAGACATATAGCCTCGTATCATGAACACATGAACATATCACATAAGGGAGATCAAATACTTACTTGATTCGTCGATTTATCTTCAGATATTACTTCAATAAACGTCCGTATTACGAGACGCTGTACAAAGAACGCTGTGTCTGTAAACAACCGACTTGTCTCCCTTTGTTAACAATAATAGCGATTCGGATATTGATACATTAATCGGATAAACGGTTTATTTTGGCTTCGACGGAGATTTGTCGGAGATTTTCTTATTTGACAGAACTTTACTAATGTAGTAAAGGCTAGTTTTATTATTCATTCTGAATTGCATGTCCTCTATCGTTCAGTATTCATCCAAAACAATACAATTATTTCGACCAACTTTGCTGGGAACTATGACACCCTCGTACATTTTTTCGATATTCTAATATGAAGTCCTCCAACCGACACCACGAAACTTTGAACAATTATCAGTCAGAATGTAAACAATACATATGCAAAATATAAATGTGTCGGGTGTGGGACTTCATATTTAAATTTCCAGTTATTTGAACGGTACTAGGCGAGGATGACGGGTCGTAGTGTGTGGTATGGTACTTTCATATTCGATTTTTGTTATACCAAGGTGTTTTCTAGCCGTATTTTTAGCGTAATTGCGAAAATAGATGTTGAAAATTTAATTGCCAGTTAATTTTGAACGGCAGAGACCTTTTTACGATTTTTTTCCTTTCGATATTTGATGAAATTATGTGTGATGCAACTATGTAGGAGGGCACACTAATTACGTCATATTACGAAAACCTTTAGCGTCACGTAAATGATTTCTTCACACATTCTTGATATATGTATGTTATTTTTTCTACTGTATAAATTTTGTCAAAATTATTCGTATATCATCGATATAATCACGAAACACCGCTATAGTATGCCCAGTCACGTGACTTCCACGTTTCCATAGCAACCATGGAATAAAAATATCTTGTCACTTTAGTCAACATGAACAATCATATACACTTAATAAAAAGAACATTGAGGCCATGGAACAGAAATTTTGAGGTTTTTCCATTTTTATTTTTTTTAAAGTTTCGTTGCTATGGCAACAATACTCATTTCAGAACAATTTGAAAACATGTTTTTGATGAAGAAACATCCAAAATATTATACTGTCAAAATATCAAGGAAATCTGGCACAGGGCCATTTTAGGCCCTAAGTGAACCTACCCCAAATTTAAATGAATTTGCTTGTATTGAATATGTAATACCTGGTTATTTTTGTTTTGATAAAGATGGTCAAATTCACGTCTGACGTCAGTGGTGATATCAGTGGTGATATCAAATTTGCGTAGTATACCCGATGTTGCAAAATGAAAAATGACGTTAAAAAAATCATCTTTTGAGCGCTATTGGACTCAAGTTGGTATCGTTTTCGCAATGTTGCATGTACGTACTTTACATGTTTAATGCTCAACCACCCGCATATTTACATACTCATTGTTTCACTAACGATGGGTAGAAGTTCTGGATTCGAATTACTCATACATCTTTGTTGGACTGAGGTTAAATATATCTATTTTTATGGCACGTTTTTCATGATTCTTAACATCCAATCAACAGAACAATGTGTTATCTGTCCATCCATATACTAGGTACACGGACTGTGATAATGGTCCCCATGTAGCCCAGAGGTAATTGTTTAATATGTTTAATATGCCAAAGACACCACTGTAATGACTTACCAGCAATGACTTACCAGCGTACCGAGTCCACTTTGTACCTTACATTGTCATCTGTAGGTCCAACTTGGGTTGATACTTTCATAGTAATGTTGTTGATGATCAAATAATAGGTGTCAAATAATGGAATGTAATTTCCCCTTTTAGCTTCCTGCACACATAACACATGACACTTATTGTTCGGTATTCGACTTCAGAGTCTCAAATTTTGTCCGGATTAAAATTCTCGATACAGGCTAAATAGTCATTTTTAAACCCGACGTTCTCCTAAATTACGTTTTAATTAATTACTATGTAGATACACGAAGCTATCCAAATACATCATAAACACATGCACGGAACACAATAATAATGACTTTTCGGTCAACTTCTGATACTGGTAAGGAGGTTGACCTTAAGTGATTTGTGTTATCTTATATATTAACATAATGTGAACATATTAATATTTTTTTTTCATTTTTTTCTCATATTTTTATATGTTTACAAGGTATATTTCAACGAAAATTCTCTAGACGATAACTGAGGTGACTTTTGTTTTTCAATTTCATCAGGATTCCGGTGAATTCATGCAAATGAATACACTCTGTACGACCGTAATTGAACAAAAACATATTCCTGCATTGAAAGCTTACATTATTTTACCTTCATAACATGTAATTCAACGTTTAAATTTCGATTTCATCTAAATATCAACGTAAAAACTTCATTCTGTCATTGTGACCTCGATGACTCTAGAGAAATCCCAGTGTATTTTGTAACGTTCGTTTTCGTTGGCCGGGAACCAAATTCTTTTACATACGTCATTTCACCTGGGAAAACCCCTTTGAAATCGGCCAATGAAAATCGTTGTCATAAACTAGATAGCACGCGCGTCATATGAACCAAAATGGAGTCTATCGGGGATAAAAATCACAGCCGAAAAATTGTTTATTGCTTAAACATTCACATGTAACGAATTTACCAATTGTCATGTGGGTAAATGTGTTCCAACATTTGTGTTCTCTAAGTGTACCTGTTCATTATGTTTGTACACAACGGTTAAGACTAAATATCGTCTATTTTATGTAAATTTAGCAGATGTCAAAATCACCTCAGTGATCGTCCCGAAGCATTGATTTACATTTTGTGGCATAACTTTTGAACTAGACGACGGATTTCTCTGGGATTTTGCATGAATGTTGTTTTAACAAAATGTTTTATGAATATAATCGATCACTGGAAATATCTTTAGCCAAAAAAGTTTTTTGATGCTTTAAAAATCTTGGGATTTTTGTTGAAATATACCTTGTTAACATATTAATAAATAGTGATTTTCTTAAATCAGTATTTATTTTTTTATTCATTCATTAATAAGCTACAGTTACCTGTGATCGTATATTATAGTTAATTCTTTGTTTGTATAGTCTACATTAACAAACGCCTTGTTGTAAAAGCGCATTATCTCTAACAAGTACAGTCACAAACTCACCTGAAACATCATCTAAAGCGAGAAGAAATTGGTATGAATAATTTGTGTTTAAACACATTTGTACCATTTATGGTTGTCATGGTGAAATTATGAGTACTCACTGTACGGTATAATAGTGAATTATAATGAATTCCTTAAGAGCCACATAAACCCGTCTCCGTGGTCGCTGACTTCAAATCAATGTAATCTCTCACTGATAGAGGATCGTGAGCTAGTTCGCGCCCCGCTACCGATCATGTCTCTTTATGTGAGAAAGTAGGCAGTTGCTTACGGGGTATGGGAGTTTAGTACTGGTTCTTCCTAGGAACGATGCTTAGGTGAACTGTCCGCCTCATATGACTCTGACTGTTGAAAAAGGTGGCGTAAAATCCGATGAAACAAACAAACAAACAAGTTTAGTTTAAAGGACCCGCATACTAGTACATGTAATTACACATAGCTACTAAATGAAGGAGGGCATTTTTGTGGAAAATATAAACTTCACTGTATGAGTATCCGATTCTTCGCAATGTTTGAGTTCCTTATAACCGTGTTACACCATACAATGTATACCTAAATAACACGCAACGTGTTAGCCTGTAGAATAAAGCCCGGCCACTTAGCTAAATGTATAAAGCGTTGGTCTACGGATCTTGGATTCTGGGCGCGACACATGTTTTATCTCAGCCACTTACATTCATGTGGAGAAGTTGACAGGTAATTGCGGAGAACAAGGTAATTACTGGAACAAAATTCACGAAAGCTCGTTACCTGTCGGTAAGTATATGAAATAGTGTAAAACCCGACGGAAATTATGAGAAATACAGAAAAAAAATTGAACTTGATGAAACTTATATACGAGATTGTAATTACTACTTATGTTTACTTAACCCTCTTCACTCCACGAGGAAGCGTATACTAGGGACACCAAGATAGTGGTCGATTCTGGAGCGAGTGACTGATAAATACATGATAGCGGTGCTGGCCCTATGTACAACCCTCCTCCGTTCACACCTGGACTTGTTTCTTTTGCATATATTTTTATAGCAAAAAGCTAATGGGGCTTTAACTTGTTCTGAAATCCAATGTGCAACTCATACGTAGAATCAGTGAGATTTGTAATCCTATATAACTAAGACATATAATGAACTCCGAATAAAGGTCACCTGGTTCGCCTTTGTTCACAGTTTGTCTGTATTTTGAAGGAATAGAACTGAAAATGTTCAGCAAACCTATCAGTGAAATACACAAAGTGGAAAGTAACTTCCGAATTTATTTAAAGTGTTTGTCAATTACTGGGAAACCAGTATATGTTCTCGAATTTCTCAACAAACTTCAAAATAGATTTATCTTCGGTTAAGTTCTCGGAGCAGATACGTTTAGTATCACTGTAACACATTCTGTAATGGTAAATTGCAGCAATACTATTGTTTAGATGCTGCCTGAAATAGAAAAAACATAATCGTCTAAGACCGTCTGATTGGCTTAGTCGGTAACGTACAGGAAGTTAACTTTAAGCAAGTTACATTGTTTTCCGTGACAATCCGATTTTATTTCGTCGAGACATTTCTCTCCCCGGTCGATACCAATATGGGTAAATAGAAAGTTACTTGTATATTGAATAAAAAACTACTTTGATAACAAGATGAATATATCTATCAAGCAGACACTTCAGAAATTAAAAAGTTGTATTGTCTTATGCATCTGTAACAAAGTGGTGACCTGGGAATGCGCCAAACTGAAAGTTCGGCTTTGAAAGACATTTTCAACGTTACTGCATGTAATATAAAATCATTACTTCATTCATTTAGCTCAAGTAGAGCTGTATATTTCAATAAAGCATAAAAATGTCGTTTAACCTTTTATAATTATCTATTGGCATGAAAGAATGCGTGGAATATCCCTCGGTCTTAATCCTAGTCGGCATGAAAAGGATTTTGTTTCTCCCTAATGACCGGTACAACGCTTTGGTACGTCGGAAGTATTTTACTATATCCGAACCATTTACAGGTGCATTAGGGTCCGGTCCAAAGTCTTTGGGGAAGAAGAAAGAATCAAACCTGAAACCAGCTGCGTCTGGATAAATTCGCATTACATATTTCTGAAATTATAAGCATTTGTCATTTTCTTGCCTGTATTCGAGAAAACATCTCTTTCTTCAAAAACCTCATTCAAAATCCTTGACCATGTATGTTTAATGTTGACGTTATTAATAAGCATATCAATCATATGGTACAGAAACGGTTGCATAGCTAGAACTAGACCGCTTTACAGTCTTAAAATCTCCTTATAATAATCGAAAATTTATACAACGCGACGAATTTCATTTTTATACTAAGATCAGAAAGATATATAAACTATTTGAAATATTTTGGAAGAATCACAGTATGATTTAGTTCAATGAATTATCGAAGATTGATTATATCAACAAAGTTACGTAAAATATCCATATTTGTTTGTAAATATGTATGATATTATGAGTTAAGTAAGTTGATTTGAACTTGCGGATTTCTTTACCGTGTACTTTATATTCCATAAATTGTTGTGTTTTTATTATCTGTCATGTTCATTGTATGTTCGAATAGCATAACAAATTTAAGTACAACATTTGACATTCCTGTATACACGTATCGTAGATTTCAGAAATTAAATGTTCGCATTTAATTCAAGAAATAGAAAATACCATTAAATCTTTATAGTTGTCGTGGAATTTAGGCAACAGGTACTCATCCATGTCAATAATAGTCAAATATTTGTAGCCTGATGAGCGCTGTAGACAATCCAACAAGGTAACACGTTTATCTTCGTACACAGACTTTCTCTTTTCCGGAAGATTCCCTGAAGTTAATATAAGAATGTACATTTATCCTTGCAATATGTGTACATTAACGAAATGAACATGTTCGCCAATATAAAAACGTCCTCTAGGCAAATAGCTCACTAGTTCAAATAGATTGGTGCAGCGTTAGATGAGTTCAAACCTTGGACAGGAACTTGTTATTCCGTGACAAATCTTATTGACGTATTATGTCTAAGACTTTTTGGGTTTGATCGGTGGTCTGTCTATTGGTAACGTGCTGGACTTATACACGAAAAGACATGGGTTCGCACCTCTGCTGCGCCATCCGATATTTCGGGGACGCTTTTCAGTGTCCAATCCCAACTATAGCGCAAACATACCCAACTTTCGCGGACATGCTGATTAGGAAAATCGATAAAAAAATACATTAAACAAAGAAGGGGGTTTTCACTATAATCGTCATAACTTTTATTCTATTTAAAATACGAAATTTGTACTCATCACAAAAGTTTAATTAATCTTTTATCTTTCTAATGGTGTATTTTTTATTATTTTGAATTAATTCTTTCTTCGACCCTTTTGCGTTTGAAAAAGACACCTATCGATTTCCTCTATATTCAATGTAAAAAGCGTAAAATTGGTAGATTTTTCAATGAAAATTTGATGTTTTCAGCATCATAACTTTTTTTGGGGAAATGTGATCTAATTTGTACTCATTGCATTCGTTTTGAAAATTTAATTTCTTTCACCGTGTAAAATATGAAAACAATCAAATAATATCTTCTTCGACCCTTTTGATGATTTTTAAAACTACCCCTTAGATTTTGTTAAGTTCAATTCGTCAGTCGTTCGGCAAAGCTCGGACATTTACGTACGTTTACGGAAACAACGATCATTTGGCGAAGATCATATCTGCTGATTAGGTATCTATGTATATACAGCCACAGCATGATGTATTATACAGGGTAATAAACATTGGACGCGTTGAATCAAGTTTTAGGATAATTGAGGTTGAAGACTAAAATATATTACAACATGGATGAAAATATTAGAATATGTGAAATATTTTACTTTACTTCCGTATAAAAGCAAAATCGATATTTATAACCAAATTTGTTGATATTATAAAAAAATAACATAAATAGAAAAATGGTTTTCACTATTGTTAAAGCCCCATTAGCTTTTTGGATGTTAAAATTGAAGTAGGTCTTATTTTACCTAGACAGATGTGAAACTGACTTTTACTTGCAATAAAAACGTTCCAATTTTTTTATCACAAAGAATATATAGAAATACAGCACAGTATTTTTTAATCATGTTGCAAAAAATAAGAAAAGGCATCTGACACCTATTTTATGAGATATGCCTAATGGAAGGCATAATGTAAATATTTTTACAGCTCAAGTAATATATACATTTGTATTTCTTATATTTTACGATTGTTCTAATGTTTTCATCTATTGTTCTAATTGACCTTAAATAGACGATGACATTTCATTAAATGAAATTTATTATTAATTCATTTTTGATAATATAATTATATGCTAAATATATCATTTTGGCATACGTCCACATGTCACTTATAAAAACATGTCATAAAATAATATAGATTACCTACTTTGTATATCTATTTTTTCAATGATGTGTAAACAAAGGACGGATAATAAAATCATATTTTTGAGATCCCTTTATATGGTTGCTAACTTTACCTGATTATTGATTTTTTATACGCATCTCACATTGACTCACAAACAATTGGGCACGTCGAGTTATATTTGTTAGATATCATTTCAATCAAATTGCAGAAATTGATTGTACTGTTTATATACACCAGGGCCCGTATTCACAAACCAACTAAGATGAAAAATTATCTAAGAATCCCGAAATTATCTTAGTTTTCGCCAAGTTTTGCTAACTTTGTAAGATTGTTCTTAACTTTCGTCTTAGAGTGAAAAACATTCTTAGAAAAATTCTTAGATCGACGATTTTTATCTTAAAAGTTTAGTCAAGGTACGAGGTGTCTTAACTTAGATAAAAACAAAACGAAAATGGATGCAGGTATAAGCTATTTTAAAACTACCAGTAAACATGCAATTGTATCAGGCCTTGGTAATATGAATTCAGTGAAGTAAATGATATCAGTAAACTTTAAAATAAAATGCATTTGTATGAATTTGAAATAAATGCTGCACAACTGAAAGATGTTTTTGTTATTAACCATTGATGTTCAGTTATGGATGAAACATTATACAGCCATGTTTCAGTAGTGAGAATAAATGTATTGTAAGCTAATGTGTTTATATGCAGAATAGAATCAAATTACTATTTGACTGTGCATACAATAACAAAATTATTACTAGGATTCTTGAATTTTTTCTTTTCATAATATTCGCATTTGCAAAATTAATTTTACTGATGAAACAAATTAATGTCAATATCATACGTTTCTGTCAATTTTAACGACGTACATAATAGTTGGGACATGCTCTTGAAATCCAAAAGTTATATAGTGAAATATCGATTTTTGGATCAATTAAGATAACATATTTTATCTGTTACGCGTGACTGACTTTATTACTTTATGACCCCTAATAAAGTCAGCATAACGCAAGCAAGGAGGGTAACAATAGGTAGACTGTATATAAACCCCTAAATTGTAGTTGTTTCCCTTGAAAATTGATCAGATACTCGATAAGGCCATGTCCGCCAAAGTTGGACATGGTACTGTGTAAAGAAGATAACAGAAAATAGGTGCTTTACACCGGTTTAACGTTTTCAAGTCCCCCCCCCCCCTCCCCGTTTCAAGTTACCCCTGTAACTTTAAAACGTATTCAGTTTATCCGGGAATTTGAAATTGTTTAATACGGGTAATAATTTGAAAATTCGTAATAAGAGAGAGCTTGCACACGAATAAGAAGATTACCAACACAAAGATGCATGCACCTTATTTATTTAGCAACCATAAAGTTAGTTCGATCCCCATCACAGACGGTTTGGATTTGCATTAAATTAATTTTGCAAAATAAAGGTTGTTTTCAGGATTATTAGGAGTGTAGCGATATTTTTTATGATTCATCAAAGTTGTTTCATCTTATTACATAATACGGTCATACGTTAATAAGTGCTTTCCTCTTATGTGTGTGTTAGGGAGTTCTGTGAACCTCTAGTTTTACCCAAAGGGGTCTGAGTCTGACACACATACTATGTATGTATGTAACTTTTAGTCTTAACAAATAATGTGGTCCTAATGACGAAATCAAATGACGTCATATACTGTTGATTCCTTGGGCAAATACCAATGCAAACTTGAATTATTTTGCAAAAAAGAAGATTAAAAGCAATTAACCATTGTGGGTTTTCTGAACACTAGTAAGTGTGGGATTGCAAAGGTCAGGTCGTGTATTTTGTTCATTAATTGAATAAAGGTGTATACTCTCCTTGACCCTAATACCATTCCAGCTTAAAAACGTTACACTGGGCACCATAAAGAACTGCATCTGATTTCCTATCCCTCTGGGGCGGCTCTGAAATAGCTATAGCCGTCGAATATTTCTGTTTTACAACAGATACTAGTAGACTAAGGCTATTCGTCATCCACTGCCGATCAGTCATACGAATAGGTTGTCAGTTACTTCAGGAGAACATAACTAGTAATGGTATAGAACTCGAGAGAGCTATTTATGACTACAGCACGTCAGTAAATAAACGAAATGCCGTAGAAAACAGGTGCAAATTCCGTGGATATAGATCGCATGTTCTTATCCATGAAGTCACAAATCATTCTACATGTAAACGTCGTACACTTGTGTAAAACTGCGATATCCGCATTGAGTTTCTTATGATTAGAAATAACAAACGATACTCACTTGTTGAATTGGAGGGATAATTGTATGGTCTTCTGTCTACGAGACCTAGTTTAACGTAATGTTCTATTACTGCATTCGTTTCTTCAGATACGTTGTAAGAAAACATAAATACTTTGTCTACTTTCATTACTCTAAGAAATTCTAAATAAGCTAAAAAATTTCTGTTATTAACTGTTCCATAAACAATTTTTAAACACACTGCAAATGATTCATCCTCTTCCGGTTTTATTGAAATTGCAGGTTTAGTGTACATTTTGTCGTCCGTCGGACATTTAATTCCTGCAAACTGTAAGGCAACTCCATCGATATCAGAAAAATGCGCATTTAATGGACAGTCAATTTGTGTTGCGACATATTTCGTCGATGAAGAACGCTTTTCCACAGTTGGATTTTCAAATTCAGAAAGCGTTTTATTAGGCCACAATAGACAGCATTTGATGCTTATATTTTTGTGTTTGGTACTCCACCAACCAGTAAGTTTTATATCACGTTCATATCCAGAATAGCGAGTGGTGTTAGAACCAATGACCGATAGAATGTATATGCCAAGTGCTTGATCATCATCTTCCGGCCATTCAAGGCGTATGCCACAATCTAAACTGGGTGTGCCAACTAAGTTATCAATTATGTTCACATCCTGAAAAAATATAAAACTTACAGAAGGATACGATATGTAAACAACTTTTTCAATAATTACAAGTAAGTGTGCTTTGAAAAAAACACACGCAGGGTATGATTTGTCTATGGCAAGATATGAACGCTAAGGCAATACTGTAATTATCATGGGAAGACTCATCTGCGGCTTATTTGTTGTTTCAAATTTGCTTGGCTTTTCATGGGTGTCTGTAATTGTCATGCTGTTAATTGTCGGTGTGGTGTATGCATTACTAAATTTGACCTTTTGATATCCAGAACGGAAAAGGATAGATTGTATGAACTGTTGTTATTAACAGAAATCGGTATTTTTTACTCGCGTTAGCGAGTATTTTGGTGACATGAAATTGCCGTGATACGCCACGTATTAGTTATCGTTTATATTTTGAATTTTATGGAATATATCACAAGCGACGCGAAACAATGAAATCAATCGTGCGTTTCTGGGTATTAATTGTTTATATAATAATTAAGACAATACCAGTTCCTCGAGAATAAAACATGATAGATCTAGAATTCGTCGTAAGCTAAGTGAAAATCCATTGTTACAGGTAAATGCTGGCTCTAAAGCACACTGAATGCCCCCGCTTTCTTTTAAATTTCCTTCTGAACTGAGGTACTTTGTGGGCGGTGTCAAACTAATATATAGTGATGATTGACAGTTTTTGTCGAGACAGAACTTACGCACGTGACAGAAATTAGGACAAACTGCAAATCAGTTATCGTTCATATTTTGAATTTTATGCGACATATCACAGCGCTCCGCTTCGCGTCGCTTGTGATATATCCCATAAAATTCAAAATATGAACGATAACTTATACAAACAGTACCATTTTATTTCCAAAACAAATTTTATGTTATATGTCAGTTGCTTCGTTGAGACGGCTCTTCACTTCATCCTATGATATTTGATTAAAGAAGTATTGAAGTCCCATTAGCTTTTGCTATGTATTAGTTATCGTTCATATTTTGAATTTTATGGGATATATCACAAGCGACGCGGAGCGGAGCGCAGTGATATGTCGCATAAAATTCAAAATATGAACGATAACTGATTTACAGTTTGTCTTAATTTCTGTACAGACAGCGTAATAAGTGACGTATTTTCTCCATATCAGGTTCAAGGCACATTTTATGCGATATATTTTTCAAATTTCAAATGAAATGCGGACATTTCATTGGACGAGAAATTAGGACAAACTGTAAAGAAAATATATCGCTCACATGACAATCATTGTGTTCACTCATTAAAACTTTGAACCGGTGACCTAGTTTTTGTCCCAAGATGACCCATGGAAGAACTTGACCTACATATAAATAAGACGAACATTCTGACAAAATGTGGTAAAGATCCAATCAAAACCATGAAAACTATGTACAGTATAGACATGGTTTTCCTAAGATTTGACCTCTGTAGTATTAATAAGGTTTTCCTAAGATTTGACCTCGTGACCTAGTTTTTGACCATAGATGACCCATATTTGAACTTTTTCTTAATATCATTGAGATAAACAATCAGACAAGGTTCGGTCAAGATCCAATTAAAACCATGTAATTTAGAGCTTTTACAAAATGTTTACATAAGATTTGACCTGGTGACCCAGTTTTTGACCACGAGTGACCCATATTCAACATTGACCCACATATCAACGAGGAAAACATTTTGACAAGGTTTATTGACGATCCAATCGAAACTGTGACATCTACAGTGTTAACAAAGTTTTCCTAAGATTTGACCTAGTCATTGACCCCAGATGACCCATATTTGTACTTGACGGTTTATCATTAAAACAAACAATTTGACAAAATTTGATGAATATCCAATTATAACCATGAAATCTACAGTGTTACATGTTTTTCATAAGATTTGACCTAGCGACCTAGTTTCTGACCCAAGATGACCCATGTTCGAACTCGTCCAAGATATTATAAAAACAAAACATTCTGACAAGGTTTCATGATCATCCAATCAAAACAGTGACTTCTAGAGTGTTCACAAGGTTTTCGACCAATTTGCCCCAGTGACCTAGTTTTTGAACAGAAATAACCCATAATCATCATTGATCTACATATCATTGAAGTTTTTTCTGACAAAGTTTCATGAAGATCCAATAAAAACAGTGATTTCTAAAGTGTTCACAAGGTTTTCCCTTATTTGGCCCTGGTGACCTAGTTTTTCCCAAAATGGCCCAATATAGAACTCGTCCGAGGTTTCGTCGACATTAACGGTCTGACCCAGTTTTACTAAAATTTAGCTAAAAATGTGGCCGCTAGTGTGTTCACAACATAAAGTTTGACGACGCACGACGTCAGACGCCGGACGGAGACTGATCAGAAAAGCTCACCCTGTCTTTTTGTGACATGTGAGCTAAAACACAAGCAATTGCTGATATTATCCCAAGACGAAACGAGCCATTTTCTTCTAAAACACTCAATTCGCTGTGAATTTAGCTTTTTGTAAACTTTGAATATATAGAGCACGTGACGTTACTTTATGCCGTGTGCATAATATGACTGCGGGAAAACACAGCTGTTCTTAAAGTAGTTTTTTCAATGATATTGAATACTTATGAGTATTAGTTTATTACAGGTGTTTCCGAGTACATAGTGTAGTGTCTATTACTAGTTTGGCTAATCCTGGCCATTTGATTTGCTAATGGTGATGACTGAATCTATTTATAGTTGATAGGTAAGTTAATCATGCAGGCATTTCTCAGTGATGTTTAACCTAGATAAGCTGATGTGTGGCATAATATCTGAAATGGTATTTGAAGCTCAATGTGGTTGTATCATAGCAGACTATGGTGAATTTGTAAACATTTTGGGTTTATTGTATTTGATTGATGTCGAGTATGATATTACCATGTGCTTGTGAACTATTTACATGAATTTATTCATTTGTCAAATACTCATGATTGTCAATATATGTGTATTTCTAAGATGATTTAAATGTTATACTCTACTTAATGGAGTAAATAGAATAAAATATACAGTCCATATCCTTTATGAAAAAAGCAACTTCATACAAAAAAAAACATAAACCAATATGCTTCTTTTAATTCGACTGCCTATAACGTTTTTGTTATAGTTTTTCTTGTTCTTGATTATAAAGAATGCACGGGAGGAAAACATACCGGATTCCTCTGTTATAGGACAAACAGAAACTATTACGACCGATAAATTTATATGCTTATGAGACTTTAAAGAAGATATCAAATGAACTATTACTTGTCCGAGCGTTTATTTACTCGTTCGGTCTACGCATATCATGGAAAGTCACGTGGTATAGGCATCGGGAGAAAGTATTGTTAGGTCAACAGATCTACTTAAATGTTGAGAAAAAATATTTAGAATGACACAGAACTGAAAAGAATAGACATACATTCCCGGCGCATTACAAGCTATTATTTCAAAGGGTCGAGCAGGAAAGGTAGAATACTAAACAAGCATTGTGTCTACTTACCATTTTTTGGTAATGAACAAATCTTTCCAGAATGTTGCCACCGTAAATGAGGACAATAAAGAAGAGTAATAGTGAAAAAACAAATTTCATTCCTTTCACGTCTTCAACACAAAACCCTGAAACGATTTTATACAGCAGATTCAACATAAGTATGTTTCATGCACCTTGATAATATCAAATATTTTCGAGTTCATTAGAAATTAATAAGGATGAATACAGCTTTACTTAAAGAAGGCTAATAACGCATTTGAACACAAGTATTCGAGAAAAACATACCTTCGATAAGTCAAAATATGAAACAAACGAGTGACAAAAGAACGGAGACATTCATTAACTGAAATAAACAACCACTAACGAATGTCTGAACATAAGTCAATGGCTAGGTTGGAAATAAGAAGTCAAGCTATATTGCACCATCATCAAAAATGTAAGTACCACCGACTTTAATATTAAATATTATGTTGATACGTAATAGTAGCTTCCGTGTACCCGTGAGTTTCCTCGCTGCATACTTTGGTCGTGAGTCTTTAATGTTAATTACGGATAATGAATTATGTTTTCATTACAAATGTATTTTCAAGTTTAAAAAGACACCGGAGTAGTAAATCAGTCTTCCGAAATTCTGTACCAGTAATAACCTTGTTATCCATGAGAAATTGCCAACTTCTCCACATGAACAATCAGCAGAGATGGGCAGGCAACATTAAACGTAATGTTTTAAACCATATCATCACAGAGAAGATGAACCGCGACCAGTGCATGAACTCAAAACAAGATCTTATAATGAAGCTCTTTATCGAAGGGATTACACATAAAAGCTTCCTCACACATAGGGGGCGGATATCCCCGATGTCAAATTGCGTGTACTTGCGAATAGGACTTTAGCAAAATTCGTACTCATAAGTATTTTTTGACAAACGTTACGCGAATTAAAAGCTTCCTCACACATAAGCAAATCCATTTAACGAAGCATTGCGATAAGGGTAAATTTATTATTTCTAGCGAATTCTGAACGAAAACGTGTTACGTCGTTGCAAATTATAACGAAAGGTAGACGTAGGAGAACTATTTGTTTCGAATGATTGCTTAATTGCGCATGCCACCGAATATTTCCGAAACGGTATTTCCACATCCGGCCGTTTTACCGGACGGTTCGCAAACTAATATATTCCGACTCGACAGCATAGCTGTTTGGCTGCTGAATGTAATAAAAACTGTTGTGTAAGTATGCATCCTAAGGAAAATGATCTGGAGCGAGGAAGACTGCATAGTGTAGAGCCAGAGAAACCTAAGTAACCAGAGATGCAGCCTGGTGAACAGCCTGGAAGTGCTGAGGAGAAAATATCCAATATTCCTTCCGTGTAAGTGTTTTGTGTTAGATTTATTTTTATGCTCTCCAAAGGGAGACCACTCCATATACATGTAGTTGTTGATCAGCAAATCGATTTTTGTCTGTCTGTCTATCATTCCGCCTTTCCGCCATTCTGTTTGTCAGAAACAAAGATCATAACTCTGGGTTAAAGCATTTGGTATTCCCCTGGTCATATTTCATACTGGCGAGGAGCAGTAACCAGAAGTCTGTTTACCGATTTTGCTGATTAGAAAGCAAATGGGAAGGAACTCCAGACTACAGTAACCAGAAGCATCCATCTCTGTGAATTTCCCTTGTTTAAACTATTATTGAGATCTTGTATTGTTTTGAGAAGTAAAACATTATTATTATATTGTAGCATTTAGTTATTTAGAAAATTGTAAGTCCCGTGTTTCTATCTTTACTAGATTTCTAGAAAAATGCAAAGAAAAACTGCCTTTTCCATCAGCACTTGCCTTAGCATTTTTTATAATATCTAAAAAAAACACTATGTGAGTGTGTGTATGTGTCATAATTAACACAATTCTTATGGTTTTGATCAATAAATATTAAATTACCATTGCAAAAGTAAATTTCTATAATATATAAGTTATAGTCAGGTGTGAATCGGCTTAGACCAGGGCCCGTATTCACAAACCCACTAAGATGAAAAATCATCTAAGAATACCGAAATTATCTTAGTTTTCACCAAGTTTTGCTTACATTGTAAGATTTGTCTTAACTTTTGTCTAGGAGTGAAAAAAATCTTAGAAAAATTCTTAGATCGACGATTTTTATCTTAAAAGTGTAGTCAAGGTACGAGTTGTCTCAACCTAAGAAAAATTTTCTTAGATAAAAAATAAAACGAAAATGGATGCTAAGTCGAACTCCTTATTTGTCCATATCTATGAAGAATAAAGTTAATTTCTTGGAGTAGGAACTTTTAAACACTTTTCTGTCGTTATTTTGACTTGATCTTGGGCGGAGCAGTTGTCAAAATAACGTGTCAATTTCACTTACAAATATTGTAAAAAGATACATTAAATTTTGCCATCACAAGATAAGCAAAGATCCAGCAGAATGTAGACCTTTGGTGCATAACTTGAAATTCATTGCCAATAATCCAAGATGCTTTTCACTGGACTTTATGATAGAACAGTTAACAAGTACGTGTTATGTAACTATTTGCGCATATGTGGGATATTGTACGATTTTCGGATAGACATTGGTTCAAGTTAATTGTCATACAAGGACAGTGCAATGTGAATTAAAATATCATTAAACCATATATCATTTAATATATTTCGTTATTTATGTCGTTTTTGCTTCTTCATGAATAATTCAGCATCAGTTTCTGAGTTTATCAACTATGAAGACTTGCTATGAATTGAAATGCTGTACTTTGTATTCACAGATTCTTTTGAGGACTCCATAAAACAATTTTGATGACATTAGTAAAGACAGATACCAGTGCATAATGTGATTTTGATGTGATAAACATTTAGATAGATAAGCATTGCTTTCCATGAATTTGGGTGCAAATATATTCAGCCACTGCTTTGCTGTATTAATGTTTGATATGAACATGAAATCCAAAGACAACAGTATAATCTTAAATCTTTATTACCTTGTTTACATATTCTTGTTAATGCACATATTGTGATAAAGTTTGTTCCAGCTGAAAGCACATGCATGCAAGTATTTCATTGTGACTTTAGTATATCATCAATTACAATTTATTTATTATTTTGTGCAGTTTGTTGAATAGAGTATGATACAGGTATAAGCAATTTTGAAACTACCAGTAAACATGCAATTGTATTCTTGACAATATGAATTAAGTGAAGCAAATGATATCAGTAAACTTTATAAAATGCGTTTGTATGAATTTGAAATTAATGCTGCACAACTGAAAGATGTTTTTGTTATTAACCACCAATGTTCAGTTATGGATGAAATATTCTACAGCTATACTGAGCCTCTGTTGTTATAAAATCTCCCAACTGTGAGTAATGATATGACAAGCAGAAATATATCAGACAGTAAACAAAATACATACATGTATACATATTTCATAGTAAGAATCAATTAAAAACATGAGTGATCAATGATACTTGGGTTCTGATGCCCTAATGGTACATATTTTTATTTTTGATACTACTGTTGTTGGAACTTTACCGAATTACTGCATACTTCATAAAATTACATAATATCAAAGATATTAATTTGAATTGATATATCAGTGACACTGTTTGTAAGGAACCTGTTTGTATTCTTGCAAACATGACCAACAATTATATTTGTGTCATCTGTGGCTGAAAAATACCAATCGTATCCGTAAAATTGAGAAAGTGTATAACAGGTTAAACTAATCGCCAATCGTAAGGTATGACGTATGGGAATTCCGTGGAAAAAACCCTGACAACGGTATATTTTTTCAAAACTAAGATTTCTTTTCAAACTAAAAATAATTCCGTCCTAGTTTACGCTTAGAATAAATCTAAGATGAAGACTAAGAAATTTCTTATGTCTTAGTCAAAATTTAAGATAAAGAAAATTCTCAACTCGGAAAACTAAGAACGTTTGTGAATACGGGCCCAGGTGTCGCATTTATGAAGCATCTAAATTATTTATTTTTTATACTCATTCAAAATTTGCTAAGCTAGGAAAAACCTTATCATAAAATGAATGATATTTAAGAATGTATAAGTTAAGAAATATTCCAGCAAACAAAATTCTTAATTTGAAACAAATATTTTAAGATGTCGTTACTACGGAATTCCAGGGGTTTTATTTCTGTAAAAATAAAACCGAAATGATATCTATCACACGCGCACCCGCACATGAATTTGAATTCATACAATTGTTCCTAATTTTATATATCTAGACAATGAGTTATTTAGGCACAATACAGTGCTCTCACTACATTTTTAAACAAGAGGGCCATGATGGCCCTGTATCGCTCACCAGAAAAGACCCGAGAGAAAATAATCATGAGCCTATGTAAAATCAAGTGACCCGACGACGAGGCCAATTTTTAACCCATGGCTAAAAAATTAAAGCTTTAAACATTGGGGTGTCTGAAAAGACGTTTTTTGTAATTTCTATGTAAGCATATATAAGATAGAGTAAACCTGGCTTGGGTCAATTTTGACCCACGGGCCATAATTTGAACAACCATGGTAGAGGACCACTAGACAATGCTACATACAAAATACCTAAAGGTTTCAGACAAAAAGATTTTAGAAAATTTCTTATTTATATATAGGCCTATGTAAATGAAGTGACCCCAGTGGGCAGGGCCAACTTTAAGCACATACCAATAATTTGAACAAACAAGGTTGAGGTCCAAACTAAATCTGATATATCGGTATATAAAATAGTACATTAACATTTACATAATGAAATTTCTTAATATTCAATATAAAAAGCAGTATTCCATGTAAGTAGATAAAACATTGAATAGCAAAAGTTTATTTGTTGGTTACTTTTTATTAGCAAAACATAATGGTGTATTTAGGCATAGATGAAATATGATGAATAACTTTTAGATATATATGTATAATAATTACATCTTCACCTATATTCATTTAATATACAACAATTGTAAACTGAAAGTCGTGTTATTTTTGGAGTAAATCAAAAACATGTCTGATAAAGGCTGTGTATAACATTAACTTTTTGAATGTGATAGCTGATAGCACTATGGTAACCCAAAGTTTGATAGCCTGAGCTATTTTTAATCGCCCAAAGGTCTTATTACCAATATCTAGAATGGCAAAATTTGGAAACAGATACAGTTTTCAAGCTGATCATTAACAAACTATCAAAGATTTTTCTGTAAAGCACTGTAAACGAGACGTATGTATTACATCTTTGACTCATAAAAGCATCTAACAGCATAACATACGTAAATTAACAGTTAAGATTGGAATTATTTTTAAATTCTGTAATTTCAGCTACTATCTAATTATACATCTTTTGCAATCCTAAGACAACAGATTATCCAGCGATGTCATAAGCCTTGTATTTGAATTTACCAACAGATTTAATGTACCTGTAACCACCTGCTTGCGAGGCAGATGCCCTACCAACTGAGCTCATCGGGCTGGTGAATATCTTAGCCAATTTATTAATATTATATGAATATAATATGAATATAATGTACCACAGTGCTACATAAACTGATATCATACGTGATGTGGCTATAGTTATTTATTATACATTCTAAGAAAGGAGTAACTTTCTGGGAAGTTTTGAATAATTATTAAATCGTTTTTTCTTCTTAATATTTTCCCTTAATTAGTGGGCTTCTTTATCTCAGTACTGTTTTCACGTTTGATAAAAGTCGACATTTTAAGTACTAAACCATTTAACAATAATCTTGGGTGTATGTATGTGATTATAATATACATGCATGTATTTTTATATGTGTTACATATACATAAATTATGTTTCTGACTTTTATATATACCTCATCTCAATGTCAATGTTTGTATATAATTTATATTGTTATATTTCGTGCATTGGCCGGTGGCCTTATATACCACAATAAAAAGAATAAAGTAAAGAACTCGTCCGAATTCCCCATACATGGTTGCACTAACTGTCTGTTATCGAACTTTCAGAAAGTGTTTGAGGTATTTAAACACAGTCTTACTTTATCAAGTGACTTATAAAAAACACTTTTCCTTCGTAACCATACATTAAAATTGGTTCACAGTAAAATAACTCCATTTTATCATCAATTTCGAGAGTTAGAGTATCAAACAATGAAGTAAATGGAAAAGGAGCTTTCACTGTCGGGTCTCTGCGCTTGAAAATTACTATCATTGGATAATAGTGAAATGCAAAGATACGTAAATATTGTAAACATGTCCAGCTTATGATGATCATGATATAAGTCTATGTTTTCTGACCAATTACTATTCTTACAGTTTTAACAGTACTGTATTTACTTTTATACCCCATTTGTTACAGTATGAATGTTATTTGCAACCTTCTTTAGTACAAGACATTAGCACTTCTGTATCATCGGCTAACTGAAGTCAAAACAATCGTAATTCGGCGACATCGAATGCGCCAACAGTTCCGTCATATAAACCATGATACATATCATTTATATAAAAATGATAATGGTAATTATAATGCTTTACCTCGTTTGAATCCATGTGAAGTTGGTCTTCTAAAATGATTTCTTACTTTTCCATTCGCTCGTACACATGTTTTAACACTTTCATAAATTTTCTGTAGCATTTTTACAAATTTAGTAGATATTTTACGATACAAGATTAAATATTAACATTTCTTCAAATGTCGCACGCCGGAAATTACCGCGAATATATATGTCGTTAATGTATGTTTTGTTAATTGCCGGAAGCTATTGATATCGATTTCCTAACTATACCCTCCCTAATAATTTCAGTATATATATATATATATATTTTTTTTTTTGTGAAACCGCATGGTTTCGTTTATTTTATATTATATTACATGGTGTACAGCTGAATACATATAACATAAGAAATGTGGAAAGATTCGTAAATAAAACATACAGTAAACATACAGAAAAATAAAGACAGAAAGGTATATTTTAGTATGAGTGATGGAATTATCGAGAAAAGTATAGCTCATATACATGTACATATAAATGCGCAGTTGTATAATATTTATAGTTGTGATTTTAGTGTCTCGCAGAATTGTTTTAAAAGGGAATGTTTATAACTGTAGCATCTTGTTAGGATATCTAAGTCGATATATACCGTATTTAAAAAGATCTACTGATTTACGTCTTCTATCGCTTTTGAAATATGATTTATAGATGCAGCATTCAATTTGACTTAGAATGATATTGAGAGTTTCGTAATGTTTGTATTTTATTTTATATCCAATGACAATATTATCTAGAGAGTTTATTTTGTTATTTATTCCTTTATTTGAAAGTAGTTCATTCATTTTGTCCAAAAGGATGTTAAGTACGGACATGTTAGGAAGAAATGATTGTAATTTTCAATTTGGTCGCAGTAGTAACAATTGGGGGAATCCAGTATTTTCCATTTATGGAGATTCTCGTTTGTAGCAATAATGTTGTTTAATATTTTGTATTTAAAGTGTTTTACTTTTGTATCAATAATAGTTTTATGTAAAAAGTGATAGACACTATGCCAATCGATGTCTTTTTTAAAGCTACGTTCCCAATAGTTGTAAAGATATGGGTTTTCCTTATTCCTTTTAATTAGTTCTGCATAGTAATCTTTTCTTTTATTCAGTTTATTAAAACTTCTAGGCGTACATTTATATTTCTTTTAACTGAAGTTTTCATTGAGTGAAGAGAACTGATTTCAATTTTCCATGTAAGTGGTATAGCTTTTTTAATTATCCCAACTTTCGAGAGCCAGTTAGTTTTAGACTTTAATCGGTTGTAGATTAATTCTGCATTTATGTTACCTTTTTTATCAATAATATCGTTAACAAATATAATGTTTGAATTAATCTAAGATTTAAATAGTAAACATTTGCCATGTAGTTTGATATGTCGATTACCCCAAAGTATTTGGTTTCTGATATTGAAGAAAGGAAGTGATTCTTTTTTAGTTTTGGTATTGTTAAATTCATTCCATACATTAATAATATTTATGTAGAATTGTGGTAAGGGTATGAGGGGTTTTGGAATAGATTTATAATTGTCTAGGTTCATAATAAAAATCATTAAGTTTTTACCAAATTGGTTTTAAATTAATAGAGTTTGTGGTGTGATTTTCCAGTTTGCATGGTTATTGTTCTTTAAATTTTGAATCCATTTTAATTTCAGGGATTTATCGTGATTGATTGTCTATGTCTGTCATGTTTAATCCTCCATCTAACTTATTTTTATATAAAATTGATCTTTTTATTACAAGTATATAGTATATCGTCGATGAAATTCGAAATTCGTGTTAGTCAATTTTGGCGCTTGTTTATTTTTGTGACATCACTCTGAGGTGAGCAATGACAGTACTGTCCGTGATGACAGTTTAACAATAACTGGACCTGATGTCAGAAACTTTGAAAGACTTAAGAGAGAAAACCTACAAAAAACTTTAAAGAAGCAAGATATTGAAAAATTAATACAATCCACCGTAACAAAAACAGTTGAATCACTAGAAAAAAGTATGAGAGAGACAATAGAAAATAGAGTCAAAGAAAAAACAAAAGAGATTAAAGATCGAGTGGAGTCATATGAAAAGGAAAACGAAATGCTAAGGGAAAAACTTGAGGAAATAGAAGAAAAACACAATTGCAAATTACAGACAATACAAGAAAAGGTCAGTGAAAACGAGAGAAGAAGTTTAGAGGCTACTGTACGATCAAATCAAAATGAACAGTACTACAAAAAGAACAATGTAAAAATAATGGATGTTCCAACAGAAGAAAAAGAAACCATTGGGCAACTGACAACCGAAGTGACTAATATATTTAAGAGCAAATCCATAACACTGCAAAAAGAAGAAATATTGGCAATACATCAACAACGATGTGAAAACCAGACTTTTGAAAAATAGACTGTTGATGAAAGAAACAGGGTATCGATTGGCCGATGATGTGACAATTTACTACTACACCCAGAGATTTATAATGCATGGTATTTTGATGGTTCCGTACATGGAAAGACGACGAGCGGGAGCATTAAGTTTCAAATATTTGACAATATTGACAATACAATTCAACAACACAGCTACTCGTGTTAACAACAATCGGAGATGAACGTTGAAGACGGTATAAAACACCACTTATAGTCTATAAATGAACTTCTGTGATGATGACACGCAAGTACTGGAGTGCTAACTGAATACTCAAAAGACAATTTCACTAAATGTTCCCATGGTACCGTAAGTGGACTCCTTTTTTGTCTATTGTAAAATAAGATATACTGTTGTTTTTTTTTCTCCTATCTTTGACTCATCTGTTCTCCTTTTTTTAAACTATCCATTTTTTCCTCATTCATACAATCTTTCACTTAATATATATAACTAATTCTCATTTAATCATTCCCTTATATATAACTAATTCTCATGTTTGAGAAATCTTTGATTATTATATAATATAATATGTAGATGTTGTTGTTTTTGTTTTTAACAGCATTTTCCAATAAGGCATAAGCTCTGCAATTGAATTAAAGGAATATGTTGTGGTAAATGTTTATCACGCTCATGCATGATCAGTTAGATAAAATAACTAGCATGTATATTATTTAACTTTTTTTAATATTTCATATATTCTAGTAATGGTGTGTATAATATCACATATTGTTATATTCATTCGTTCGTTTTTTCGTTCGTTCGTTTTTTCGTTCGTTCGTTTATACATAATACGAGGGGTGATCCAAAATAAACAGGACTTTTGTCGCTGCGTGAAAATGGTTCATTAAAACCGACAGGGAATTACATCAATATAATGCTGTAACTTTCTGCTACGTTCTGTATCAATATTAACTGAAATGTACATCTAAAACAAATTATACAGATATTTCTTTAACAACACTATTAGCTGTCCGGTGCACGGTAAAAACAACGAAATTAACGTCAACGACGTCACGTATTTCACGTCGGTACATACAAAATAGTATTTCTCAAAATACTCCTCATTAAGCTGAATGCAACGATTTTGACGATATACCCGCGTATGGAAGACATCCTTATACCTCTCCAAATCATATTCGTTTATAATGTG
This sequence comes from Lutraria lutraria, assembly GCA_964023205.1. NCBI lineage: Eukaryota > Metazoa > Mollusca > Bivalvia > Venerida > Mactridae > Lutraria > Lutraria lutraria. The sequence continues at coordinate 13,299,214 of OZ026834.1, read as the reverse complement.
TATGGTTGCTGTTCTGAAATCAGATAGGGAAGTAATTTTTTGATTGCCGGGAAAATAACAAAATGCGTGCAGGAGGTTTCTACAGTTAACAATTGAACAGTGGAAGTGGATTGCATTTAAAAACGACGCATCTGTGATATATATTCAGCAGCGTGATGTGGGCAGCCCAGTAGCTTAGCAGCTCAGAAGCTTGAAGTTGGCAGCCCAGCAGCCTAGCAGCCCAGCACCGTAAAGTTAGCAGCCCAGCAGCCTAGCAGCCTAATATATTTCTACAGTTAAACTGCACAACAAATCATGCAAAAACATAAAAACGCATGAAGAAATAACATTATGTTGCTGTCATGTTTATTAGAAGAAAAAAATACGATTTTTATTATTCTAATGAAATTTTACTTATTATTTTGAAATTTACATCCGATTAAATAACCAATGGTAGCGTTGCGCGGGCCACCCCAGTTTTCGAACAGTTGATTTTTCAGATATCACGGCACAAAATTCATAATTTTGGCGAGATTACACTGAACACCTGTCATTTGCATGCGACATATTATGACATCAATTCATGCAAATTTCAGTGACGTCAAACGTATCATTTTTAATCATTGGGCATTTGTTCTCAGCTTCTCCGAGATTTGAAATTCACAAAATGGCGTCTTTTGATACAGAATAACAACATACGATTACTAAATTGTGTATCTCAGTGAACAAAACACCATGTGAGACAATGAAAATGATAAGCACTGTTTATAGATCGTTCATTTATAAATGGCTCAAACGCATTGCTGATGGAATAGACAGACTAAACAAAATGACGAGAGAGTGGGGCACCAGGAAATTGTTAAGGACGCGCTTGTGGCGTCGGTCAACGAGCTAGTTTTGAAAATAGGCGCGTAACAGTCATGATGAGAGCCAAAACAAAATCAGCAAAATCAATTTAAACTTCGTCCATTTTAAAAAGGGATTGTCCACTGAATCCCATTTAAAATGGCAATTTTCAGCAAATTTTGCATGCATTTTTCAATAGTTTGACTGGAAATTTGAAAAAAGAGAACAAAAAAACTTAAATTTGTAGAAAATATAATTCATAAAATCTGTTATTTTAATATGAATATACTTAAAATATTAACCGGCGGAACATTTTTTTAATAACTAGTAAATATTCAGAATATAATTGTTCTGCCGGCGGAACATTTTCTCAAGAAACTGCAAAGTTAAACAAATAATATATCATAATACAGATTTTGAGAAGTGAATGTTCTGCCGGCGGATCATTTCTTCAAGAAACTGCAAAATTGAACAAGAAATATTTCAAAAACAGATAATGAAATATGAATGTTCCGCTAGCGGAACATTTCTTTTAATACCTAATAAATCTTCATTGTGATGTAAATGTTCCGCCGGCGGAACATCATCGCATGACACTGTAACATTTTTTGTGATGAGAATGTTCCGCCGGCAGAACATTTTCTCAAGACACTGTAAAGATTCAAAAGAAATGTATCAAAATACAGTTTTTGTGATGAGAATGTTCCACCGGCAGAACATTTTCTCAAGACACTGTAAAGATGCAAAAGAAATGTAAAAAAAGTTCACCATCATTTTGTACATTGGTGTTCCGCCGGCGGAACATTTAAATGATTAAAATGATAAAAAAACTATTTTAAGTTCCGGGCGTTATTTTGTATAAAAATAACAGTTTATCTATATCAGTGTTCCGCCGGCGGAACATTCAAATACAGTAAAATGATACAAAAGTTATTTTCAGTTGTTTGTACAAAAATAACAGTTTACCGGCAGAACATTACTTTGTTTAAGAATAACAGTTTACTGAAATAAGTCTTACGCTGGCAGAACATTTCCTTACAAAGCAATAACATCTAACATAAAATATATTCAGTATTTTAAATAAGAATGATACCCAAAGAATTATATAAAACGTGTTCAAATTGTTCGGACGTCCAGACATTTTGTAAGATAATAGCAACAGTCTGTAGCAAAAACAAAACACTGCAAACATAGCAAAAACAACAATCACTATATACTAGTACCTTCCACATCATACATAACAAAGCAACTAATTGACCAAGTGTATATAACTAAGTAATTAACTGACTAAATCATGTAAATGCATATATAAATAACTAATGTGTGCAGCTAAGTAAGAAACTTCATGTACATAACTAAAGTAAGTAACTGAATAAGAGTATATATAACTAAGTAAGTAACTGATTAAGTGTATATATATAAATATAATGAAATGACCTAAAATAATGAGCAAAAATTCAAATTCAAGGGCAGATAACTCAAAAACGAGATCTGTGACCCCCATTTTTTTTCGCTTAAAATATTTCTGTTATCATATGCTACGATTATGCGAAGTATAAAAAAATTCATTGATCAGTGTTAATTTATCCTATATGTCTATGTGAAAAATGTAGCGAACTACCGAAAACGTCTTTAAAGTAACAGTTTAAAATGGCCCCAGGTAAGAATACATCAATGTGAATCAAAATTGATAGTTTCACAAACATAAATGTATAATCAATACGCATGAACTAAGTATACGAGTATTAAACCACAGGAGATTGAAATTATGACTCAGAATAAAGTTAAGATATAGCCTCGGACTATTAAGCTATATACAGTATAAACACGTGTATTATAGATACATGTACATATATTCTTGAGTGAGTTGTTGTAGCAAGTGACATGTGGATAAAATGTCAATCTCCCGTGATTAAACACAGTCTGTTACACTGATATTTTTATCATAATTATCTTTCTAAATTCTGAAAATATTCAATAATTAACGAAATGCGAACTTACCTTGATAAATAAATTATTGTATAGTTCGAGTTGCTAAGGAGTCGACTTCTTTTTACCACCATCAACAGCAACAAAAACTAAATCCAAGAAAACCCTTTTTATTTCGAAATCCGAGCAGCTGTGTAATTGACTACATTATGCTTAACTGCTGGTACCCGGAACAGTCCATCTTCGCATAAAATGAATCTGTCAAATATAGATCTACTTGTATTTATTTTATGTCTGATTATATATAATATACACACACACCATTTATTGATGTACAAATTAGGATATGGTGTTATGAATGTGAGAAAAGAGTACATAGATCTCATCATTTATTTTTCAGAAGGCCAGATAAACTGTCCTCCCTATTTCCTAAAATAGACTCGTCGGAGAGTCACCCGTGTACGTGTTGATCTTTGACGCCTTTTGTCTTACACGACTCTAATATTTACATGTCCTAGTTAAAAAAGTACGCGTGTAAAAGACGACTTAGGAATCTGATGCGAACATTACATTTTGATGGAACGAATATCAAAGACGTTCTCCTTCTTGGAAATTCAGGTATTTGATAAGTTTTACTTATATTTGTGTACTTTTAATTTTTATGTTTTTAGATTCATAAATTATTTTGGTTGAACAAGGTTTATATAATGATATATATATATTATATATAAATATGAGTGATTTGTAGTAGCAAGTAACATATGGATACAATTTCAATCTCCTGTCATTAAACCACAGTTACTTGACACCATTTTATCTTTCATATATGTTCATAGTATCTATAACAATTCTCTTGAAATACTTGAGTGCACGAGTAAATCTTCGATTTATTAAGTCATAAATTAGGGCACCAGGTCAGATCCCATGAAAAGCTTGGAGGTCACCGCTTTGATTGGATCTTCATCAAACTTTGTCAAAATGTTTGTCTTGATAATATGTTATACAAGTTTGAACATGGGTCATCAGGGGTAAAAATATGGGTCAAATCCCCGGAAAACCTTGTTAACACTCTAATGTTCACATTTTTTATTGGATCATCATCAAATTTCCTGGTCAAAATGTTTACCTCAATGATATCTTGTACAAAATAGAACATGGGTAAAAAATAAGGTCAGTAGGTCAAATCCCATGAAAACTTTGTTCACACTCGAATGGTCGCAATTTTGATTGGATCTTCAACACACTTTGACTTTTTCTCAATTTGTTGGAAAGAGGCCTTAGTCTGTTGATTTTGGGAAGAATTATTGCTAAAATTGCTGATTTTGGAAATGAAAAAGCTGGTGTTAGTTTGGATTTTTGGGAAAACTGCCTGATTTTAAAGAAACTTTCAGTTGGGAAGGGGCCTTTGATAGGCCTCTGTTATTGAAGGAGAAAAAACCCTGTGTTTGTGTCAATGATATCTTGGGCATGTTCGAACATTGGTCATCTAAGGTCATGAATCAACTCAAATCCCTTGAAAAGCTTGTTAACACTCTAGAGGTCACTGCTTTGATTGGACCTTCATCAAACTTTGTCAAAATGTTTGTCTTAATGATATCTTGGACAAGTTTGAACATGGGTCATCTAGAGTAAACAATTAGGTCACGGGGTAAAATCCCTTGAAAACCTTGTTAACACTCTAGAGGTCACAGTTTTGATTCAAAGATTGGATCTTCACCAAACCTTTTCAAATTGTTTGTCTTAATGATATATTGGACGAGTTCAAAGATGGGTCATCTAGGGTAAACATTTGGGTCACTGGGTCAAATCCCGGGAAAACATTGTTATCACTCTAGATGGAAGGAGGTCAAAGGTAACAATGTGAATGTGACTTTATGTCAATTTGACATATGCAGACAATGAATTCTTTGATTAGTATAGTGTTGCAACAATATACCACTGATCGGTTAATATATTGCGATACATCATTGGGCTGATAAGTACCGTGGTACGACATCCAAGTACTGCGATATTTTCCTTAACAATTGAGCACATAATCCATTGAAGTAAATGAAAGCTGACTCTTTAGTGTTGTTTTGAAGCATCAAAGTCCGATCCATCCCTCTGAACTATTTATTATTTGCTGTCTTCCAATGAACCTATGTTGGTACAGTGTATAAAACTGATAGTTTATCTACTGGTACTGATAAGCCATCTACTGGTTACACTAAATGAATGAACTACCTTATACAATTTTAATTGAATTATATCTCTATGTGGCATTGGTTGACAGTGTCATTGGTTTTATTGTGTTTTCATTACTTCACTGTATTGTAATACGTATTGCAATATGGGTCGACTGTATTGCAATATATCACCATACGGATTATAGAAAATCGTCATACCCCTTTTAATTAGTGGATGTAATATGCTTGTCTGGTCAGCTTTTTATTGATACAAAATTTGCAGCCATTATTTGAATTTATTTCAACAATGATACTTTGTTAGAGCTTTTGTGATTGGTATTTTTTTGCCTTGTGAACACACTAGAGGCCACTTTTTAGTTAGATCTTTGCAAAACTGGGTCAGAATGTTCGTATTGAAAAAATCTTGGACAAGTTCCAACATAGATCATTTGGGAGAAAAAGTTTGGTCTAAAGGTCAAATTAAATGACCACATTGTGAACACTGACTCTAGAGGTCACTGTTTTGATTGGATCTTCATCAATCTTTGTTAGTATGTTTGCTTTAATAGTATCTTGGACAAGTTCGATAATGGGTCATATTGGTAAAAAAACTAGGTCACCTGGTCAAATCTTAGGAAAATCTTAACACTCTAGATGTCACAGTTTTAATAGGATCTTAACCAAACTTTGTCAGAATGTTTGTCTTAACGATATGTTGAACAATTCAGGACATGGAGGGTCAACAATTAGGTCACCAGGACAATTCTTAGGAAAGCCTTGTTAACACTCTAGATGTCACAGTTTTTATTAAATCAGAATGTTCGTCTTAGTGATATCTTAGACAAGACTGAACATGAGTCATCTTGGGTCTGAGACTAGGTTACAAGATCAAATCACTGGTAAACCTTGATGACAACTGACTTCATAATACAGACTCGAAATTTATGATTTCCATCAGTTTTTGATATATGTCAACTTTTACCTTGTGAACACACTAGAGGCCACATTTGTTTATTTTAATGATATCTTAGACAACTTGATAATGGTCATCTGGGGTCAAAAACCATTTCAACAGGGCAAATTGCTTGAAAAACTATTTAATCCATGATAGTTTTGCATTACATATACCTGTTACCATTTAAGTGAATATTCAGGCAGAGCTTAATTTGTTAACTTTATTAGTTATGATGAGTTTTCTTTTTGATGTTAATACTTAATTAAGTATTCATGCATCATCATGATTACATTACTTATAAATTTACAATTGTTGGTCTTGATATAATGAGTTTATACTTAAAATATTGCAGTTTTTGTTTATACTGCTTTCAGTTTTGAAAATTCTTTCAAAAACAGTGATGGTTGTATTATACTGTTTATACTTGCATGAATTCATAATTTTTGTCTCAATGTAGATCAAAAGATGACTTTAATGCATGCAGTTTTAGGGAAACAAAATGCTTAAATTTATATCTACAGAAAGATCAGTATTCACCCATTACATGCACAAGTAGATTATCAAAATCTTGCATTCTTTTATCTTATTATTTTATATTAATGTCAACATTTATTTTGACATTGCAGGTGCACATATCCTTCCTGATGATTGATCATACTCATAAAGATGTTGATGCAGAATTCAGTCACATCAGTGGAAAATTAACAAAAACTGATGTAAAACACACACAGAAATTGCTTTCTTTAGTGGCAAATACCATTTTATGTGAAAATGTATGAGTCATTTTCAAAGGAAAGCATAAGTCATGGATATTGGACAATGGACAATTCCTCAAAGTTAAACCAACTTGGACTCCCGGTATTGTAATTCCAGACCATTTTAAAGCGGAAGCAAATAGACTGTAAAAAACAATTTAAAAATGTCAGCACATTTTTTAAAAATCCACAGTCTGAGTCAGTTTAAGTTCTGTGAGAGGGAAGTGTTCAGTGATAGGAAAGTGTTCTTTGAGAACCTGAATGAAACAGACAAGTTATTGAAAATATCAGATAATGTTAATCAGCATGGTATCCTAAAAGAAATGTTCCGCCGGTGGAGCACTGACATAAGTGTTATTTTTAAAAATCTCTTTCTTGTTTGGTTTACGTTATCCTCAGAAAATGTAAGTTCTGCCAGCGGAACATTCACATTACATCGGCTATATTTTGATATAATTGAAAATATCAGATAATGATGATCAGCATGCAATCTACATAGAAATGTTCTGCCGGCAGAACACTGATATAGATTAACTATCAATATTTCTTGTTATTTCTAGTCAAACAGTTTCTTGACAAAAAGTTCCGCCGGCAGAACATTCACATCTCAAAATCTGCATTTTGATATATTTCTTGTTCAACTTCACAGTTTCTTCGGAAAATATTCCACCGGCAGAACATTCACATCTCAAAATCTGTATTTTGATATATTTCATATGTAACTTTACAGTTTCTTGAAGAAATGTTCCGCCGGCAGAACAATTTTATTTTGTGTGATTCATTAAAATGATGTATATTATATAATGTTCATACAAGAATATTCCGTCAGCGGAACATTTCATAAATATATGTTAATATTTCATGTATATTTATATTAAAATAAGAGATTTTATGAATTATATTTTCTACAAATTTATGGGGTTTTTTTTGTTCTCTTTTTTCAAATTTCCAGTCAAACTATTGAAAAATGCAAGCATATTATCAGCAAAATTTGCTGAAAATTGCCATTTTAAATGGGATTCAGTGTACAATCCCTTTTTAAAATGGGCGGAGTTTTAATTAATCTATCATGGGATGATCAAGTTACACAGTGTGCATATTAAAATATGTCATTTACTTATTTTGAGACGATGTGACTGTATTGAACATTTTAGCATCACGGCTCTAAATAACGTCGACGTCATAAGTTGATGTAACGTGCCCCGCACAACGATAGGTACATCCGTTTGAATGTGAACAGTGCCCCTATTTTTTGTTATATTGTGATGACATTTTACATGCCATACTGTAATATATCATTATTTGATTTACTGAAAGAATGATGTCGTTATCTTGTTTTGTTTAAAAGTTACCATAGGTGCCCACGAACTTTTTGGACAAGCCTCGTATTGACGTCGTTTACGTTGTCACTTGTTTTGTATAAAGTTCATTCATTTTTAAATGCAACATCCAAACAAAGTCAAATTTTCGTACGATGTTGTATACACATTGTATGATGACTTGGTTGAATTTCATGTCCTTAAACCGAATTCTGACTAAAACATTAGTGTATATTCATGATTTCAATTTCTAGTGCTCCGGATGCACGTTACTATGGTAATATATGGCGTCATTGTCAGAATATGGTCGAATAATTTTTGTCAAAATTCATAAAGATCAAGCAGATTGGATAGCGGTTTAAAATTATGTTTAGTTATTAACAATTGAACCATAAGTTTTGCCAAGAGCGCGATAGTCCTATTTATTTTGGATCATCCTCGTACTTACCTAGTTACTCGTTTTTGTTTTGTTTATACATTCATTCCCATATCTATCTACCTGCGTAAAATATTTATTATTCTAAGTCATGTAAGGGCTTATAAGTATATTGATTACTTTTTCTATATATTTTTATTATAAAATTTGTGTCCTTCATATCATTAATCTTCTTGTATGAAAAAAAAACACAAAAAAAACACGAAAGTACCATTTATATATATTATAATAATTGTAATTCGAAGCTAATTACATGCCAAAAGGTTGGTATATAGTTGTATTAAAGACAAAAGAATATAAAATAATTATATGATTTTGCCGGTTAATTCAGCTTTGTATGGATACACATGAAGATGGTAGATATGTAACTCATATATTTAGTATATGAACAAACATGCATGCCATTCTGATATTATGGTGCATAAAAACGTATTAGCACCTTAAAAAATTGCTGTGATCAAACATCTTTTTTTACAGTTATTTAAGAATACATAACTGAAGGGTGCAATTTAGAGATGTAGACGTAATTTGCTACAACAGAATTATTCTTTATAGAAAAAACAATGTTTAATATTTATGTTTTAATTTTATGATGAAGAGCTTCAAAACAAAACAGTTACAAACCACAAAATAGGATATCATCACATTTTTATAATATTTTTTTTGAAATGTCAATTCAGTATAATAAAACAATACGTTGTATAAGTGCAAATAAATTACTTTGCCAGTTCTTTTTTAGTTGTTGAACTTGCAATGTTTATGTTTTTTCTTTTTTCATGTCTGTCTTTTTTCAAGTTACATTCATTGTAAATTTATGAGTATTATTTTGGTTATAATGAATATATTGTTGTATAAATACACTAAGCAATTTAATTCTATGGATATTGAAGCCCTCGGTAATGATAATATTTATTCTTTTTATATCAATGACTGATTAAAAGAAATCTCTTACAACTGCAGAGGTTTAAATGATACATGTACCATGTAATTTAGAAAAACATCACTGTGTTGATAAATCAATGCCTTTCTTAGTAATAGAAGATGGTTAGATTTTTTATGGCCAAAATAATATTTTGCATGCAATTTATAATTTCTATAAGAAATTATATTCCAGAACAGAACTAAGTGATTATGATATTAATAAGGATTTTGAAAATATAGACATTCCCAAATTGTCACACGAAAATTCGCTATCTTTAGAAGGGTTATCAACATTTGAAGAAATTTCTGAAACACATAAAATTATAAAAAATGATAAGAGTCCCGGTACTGATCATCTGATGGCTTAACTTCAAACTTCTTTAAAGTATTTTGGAATAAAATAGGTTATTTTGTTGTTGTTCGTGCTATAAACTGGGGCATTTTCAGTAACTCAGAAACAGGGTATTATTACATGCATTCCAAAAGACAATAGAAACAAACAGTACTTAAAAAACTGGAGACCAATAACATTGTTAAATACAATATATAAACTAGCTTCAGGTTCAATAGCAAACAGACTCAAAACAGTTTTAAATATTTTTATTTGCAAATAATCAAACAGGATTTGTAAAGGATAGATTTATTGGAGAGAATACTAGATTGTTATATGATATTATGGAATATACAGATAAATATAAACTTCAAGGGTTACTAATTTTGATTGATTTTGAAAAAGCTTTCGATAAAATATCTTTTGACTTTATTGATAAGATAATGACCTTTTTCAAGTTTGGTCCTATGTTACAAAAATGGATTTCATTATTTTTACTTGATACCAACTTGGCAATGCAAATAAATGTATTTTTATCAGATTTTTTCACAGCAGGTCGTGGACGTCGTCAGGGTGTCCCAATTGTAGCTAAATTTTCATATTGTGTGCAGAAGTTTTGGCTTCAAAGATAAGAAACTGTAAAAATATAAAAGGAATAATAATAAATAAATGCAAATTAATGAAGAAGAATTCAAAATTTCGCAGTTTGCAGATGATATAACGAATTTGTAAATATTGAAAATGTTGTACCTATTTTTTTGTTATAACAAAAGGAATCAAAATGAAGTCAGACGTCATATTGTGCATTGTGGTATACATGATGTTGAAAAAATGACATAATAAACGGAAATAATTTTTGAGCGCTATTTGACATTTCTTCGTGGTCGCTCGTAGTCTTCATGAAATAGTGTTCAGTCACCCACATATCAAAATAATCGTTATTTCATTAAAGATGGGTCGAAGTTTGTGATTCGAGTTATTCATGTCTATCTGAGTACGGCACTTATCTATTGGGTTAACGTCCAGTCAACATCCGCGAGGGTCATGTGGCGACTTAACAGATTCTACGTTGGAGGAAAACCTCAGGTACACATATACACTCGACATTCCATAAGCTAAATGGACAACTTCCTCATATGAACAATTTGGTTCCGGACCTCACTGCGGTGAGAGACTAGTGATTACTAGTCAGAGGCTGTTACCACTTGATCCTTAAGTATTTATTTTACTTGCTGAAGTGTAACAATGATGTCAGATTTAAATTCGTGCGGATTCAGCTGCTTGGTGAACATCTTAACATACTACATGACACATACAGCCAGGAAAATCAGTTACTCCATCGTTATAAAATGTTGTTTAGCCAGCTTTTATTGCAAGGCTGTGACGATCATAGTTCAAACATAACATAAACTTTCTTATCTAATATTATAGTGAATGCAATTTTAGATAACTTTCAAAAATGGAATGTCATTGGGGTTATAAAACATAAACATAGTTTATTATTACAATACCGCATACATATTTACAACAAACCGATAAAGGCTAAAAAGCCCATGACAGTCAAAAAGGACAAATACATTTACACAAAACATAATTATAGAAATAGATACAAAAGAATGCATAAGTTAATACATGCAGAAAACAACAGAAAAAAAAGTACTTGGCACTTTAAGCGATTTAACCGGACGTATGCAAAAATTATTGCTAAACAAATATGTTTTATTAATTACTAGTATAGCTTACACATGCGAAACGAAGACATCATCATGTTAAAACATGCATTCGCTTCAAAAGAAACAGAACATACCAGAAATAAAATGAAAGAAATGCCTGGCAATTTAAACGATGCGTCTAATAATATCAATAATGCTTAAACATTATTTAAAATGTAATACATTTTTTATCAAATGATGCAAATAATACTAAAACAATAATACATATTGTACAAGCGATACATTGAAATATGTATCAAGTTATTCAACAGAACAGATGATGCCTAACAATTCATGCAAGAGCACATCAAAAGTAAATAGCAGATATGAGTGTAAGATAAAATTGAGTGTTATTTAGTTAATTAAGCGTTATGACATATAAGTATGTTTACACGTATGTTAAGTTTGATTCCTAAATGACGACCTTATCACGAAGGCTTTATAAATAAATACGGATAGGTTTCTCATTATTAGGGTATTACTGGAATTAAGCAATTGTTCTGTTTTAAAAATATTTGGATGCATTCTATAATATGATAGAATATATTGAGATCTTATTGAATCATACAATTTACATTCAAATAGAAAATGCATTTCATCTTCAAGTTTAAGACAACAAGGACATAATCTTTCATTTTTTGGGGTGTTATTCCAACGACCTGTTTCAATTCTTAAACGATGAGAAGAGAGCCTAAATCTTGTTATAGATATGAGATATTTTTTATATTTATATTATCTAGATACATGCTGTAGTCAAAATTTGCAAACACCCTAAAAAACCTTGAACGGGATGATATTTGTACTCGATTATTCCATTCTTGCATAAAAATGTCTTTAACTCTTTGTTTTAACAATAATAAAAATAGTTTAGTATTACCTACACCCTGTGAGTACCACACTTCAGAGAATCCTAATTTATTTAATGTATCTTTAACATTATATGCCCAGTTAGTGATGTGCGGTTTGTTTTCAATATCTTTCAACATGATTCTGTATATGATGTTTGTATATTTCCTTTCACTTTTATTGATAACTTTTAACCAAAATTTTATAATTTGTATAATTCTTAGTGAGTAAAAATCCAATCGACCTAATTCTCCGTTTATAAAATCGTTTTGTGTGTTACTTTTTACTCTCAATATTGACTTACAAAACGAAGTGTGAATTTTTTCAATTATTAATGCCCTATTAAAACCCCAAACTTCACAACCGTAAAATAAAATTGGTTTCACAAGTTTATCGAATAATTCTAAAGAATGCCTTATTGTTATGTTATGAAATCTATATAGACATTTTCTTAATGTAAAAATAGCTTTTTGAGCCTGGCCAGCTAATGTTTTTTGCGTTTCTACAAAGGATCCCCTAGATGAAAACACTATTCCAAGATACGTAAATTTGTTAACAATTTCCAATTCACAACCTTGGTAGAAAAATTTAAGGTCTGATGGTAAACGCCCGCCTTTTCTGAATATAATAATTTTGGTTTTATCTTTATTTACAGTAAGTTTCCAACGATTACAGTATGTCTCTAATATGTTAAGATTACTTTGTAGTTCTTCTGATGAGTTAGCAAATATCACGATGTCATCGGCATACATCAATAAAAACATTTTAATAAAACCTAAATCAACACCCTTTGCTCCATTTAAAAGAAGTTGATTTTCCAGATCATTAAGATACATGGAAAATAGAAAAGGCGACAAGCTCTCACCCTGCCTTACTCCAAGATGGCTTTCGAATATTTCGCCGATCTCATTATTTAATTTAACTCTGGATGTAATTTGATTATACATAGATTTGATGACATTATACAAATTCCCTCTTAGCCCAGATTTATAAAGTTTATACCATATATTTTGTCGAACCAAATAATCGAAAGCTTTAGAATAGTCGATAAAAGCGCAATACAATTGCGCATTATTATTAATTACATGATTAATTAACCCATGTAGTACAAATATGTTGTCAATAGTACCCATTCCCGCCCTTAAACCTGCTTGTGATTCTACGTAAATATAATAAGTTTCAGCCCACAGCGTTAATCTAGTGTTTATTAATCGAGTAAATAATTTGCCTATCACGCTTAATAAAGTAATACCTCTAAAGTTCGCTGCTTCTGATAAATTACCCTTCTTATGAATTGGAATTATGTAACCTTCACTCCAGCTTTTAGGAAAATATCCCATAATTAATAGTTTATTGAATAAACATAAAAGATAGTCAGATAGAACATCCTTGCCGTAGTAAATAAATTCATTCAGTATCCCATCAGGTCCCCCACTTTTATTGAGGTTCAAATCAAGAATGCCTTTCATTAGATCTTGGCGTGTAAAAGGTAAGTCTAATTTAGAAAACATGTCATTGGTATCATTCCGTACTATATGCTCATTAAAATATTCAACATCTTCATCTGCTTGGTAAAATACATCATCTGGATTATTGATAGCTTTAAAATACTGAGTAAACGTATTCAGCGAAATATTTTTCGGACTTTTTGGAACAACAGATTCTTTCAACATACGCCAATAAAGCCTGACGTTGTTATGCTTCGCTGCAATTAATTTGTCAGTATTTTGTTTTTCTTTCAAAAAATTAAAATTTCGAACCTTTTGTTTATAAATGGACCTGGCTTCAACCATTAATTTACTAGTTTCTTCATTATTATCTTGTCTATAAGAATTCAACTTCCGGTAGAAATCGCGTTTACTGTCCAAACAAACGTCATCATACAAAGGTTTATTTTTTGAGATTTTACTTCCGTTTCGGACGTTCTGATTATTAGCTTTAAATGTTGGAGCACACACCTCGTCTATTGATGTAACAAAATTTTCAACATTGGAATCTATATCTATAGGTAATGACGCATTATCAATTTGTAGAATTAATTGGTTTAAATTTGACATAAAATTTTCATCATTCAATCTCTCGACATAGGTATCTTTACAATCATTCTTCCATCTATATGAGTTTCCCATCTGCTTAAAATCGTTATTTTCAGTACTTTTATGATTTTTTTCAATATTTTGACCACCATTAAGAGAAAATTCCATCAAACAATGATCTGATAATACATTTGGTTCATGAATGACAAATGAATTAAAAAATTGTAAAATATCTGAGTTTAAATGATCGATCTTCAATATAAAATCTCATATCTTGTCTTAACCACTGGTAACTGTATCATGAATAGATTATAAAAATATGGAAAAAAAAAATTTATTAATATGTGAACAAGGTATATTTCAACGAAAATTCTCTGGACGATCACTGAGGTGACTTTTGTTTTTCAATTTCATCAAGGATTCCGGTGAATTCATTCTGTCGATGACTCTAGAGAAATCCCAGTGTATTTTGTAACGTTCGTTTTCATTTGCCGGGAACCAAATTCTTGTATATACGTCATTTCACCTGGGAAAACCCCTTTGAAATCGGCCAATGAAAATCGTTGTCACAAACTGGATAGCACGCGCGTCATATGAACTAAAATGGAGTCTATCGGGGATAAAAATTAAAGCCGAAAATTTGTTTATTGCTTAAACATTCACATGTAACGAATTTACCAATTGACATGGGGGTAAATGTGTTCCAACATTTGTGTTTTCTATGTGTAGCTGTTCATTATGTTTGTACACAACGGTTAAGACTAAATATCGTCTATTTTATGTAAATTTAGTGGATGTCAAAATCACCTCAGTGATCGTCCCGAAGCATTGATTTACATTTTGTGGCGACGGATTTCTCTAGGATTTTGCATGAATGCTGTTTTAACAATATGTTTTATGAATATAATCGATCACTGGAAATATCTTTAGCCAAAATTTTTTTTGATGCTTTAAAAATCTTGGGATTTTTGTTGAAATATACCTTGTTAACATATTTCTTTTCATATTTTTATAATCTATTCATGATACAGTTACCTGTGGTCTTAAAATGTTTTAAGATAATTAAGACCAGACAATAAAATAAATGATATTATTGATACATTTGTCTGTCAGCATGATTGAACTGAACATGTATTTTAAGGTAAAGCAGTTTTATCCTTTCAACCAACTTTGAGAATGGAATTAAGATTTAAGCTCAGAGAGTGTTCTGAAGTTTTATAACCTCGGGGCCAATTCTTACATGGACATAAGTTGAGAGAACTCATTCTGGTACGTTCTTAACAAGTAAGGTTGGTAACAAACGTGTGCATATTTTCATGCCGAAAAGTATTGAAAGATTTACTTCCCTTTTTGTATATTCTTTATAGGCCCATTAGCTATACAGGACAATAGATAAAACGATAGTAAAATATAAGAAATATATTTTATTTGCTCTGAAAACAATATTTACAGAATGCTTATCTTTAGCCACAACAAAAATGTTGTTATATGCATGTAAAAGTCAATTTCACTGACAAGACATCTTTCTAAGACCTACTTCAATTTTAACACGCAAAAACCTAATGGGTCTTTAACGGTTCGAAATTCCTTGAATTTTAAGAACACCTGGACAATCTGCACGAGGAACATTAATGCAAAAATACTTAAGCATTACACGTTGCGCTTTTGACTGTCGTGTGATTCTAATATTCATAAACAAAAATACCGATCATAAAGTACTACGATTTCTAGTAAAGAAACGACATCGAATGGATCAGAAGACAAAGATGAACTTGTTACGCAAAGTGCGCATTTAAGCAACTTCTGTTGCAAGATCTTCAAATATGCAGCTTCTACACAAACAACATAGACAAAGTCGATGACCAGAACACAATCAAAGTGTCTGACAAACATGATGATAAACGGTTCTATGATTTGAATATAAGCGCTATGTCTGATATCCGCAAGTAGGCAGAAAGGCCGAAAGTCACCTAATGCAAAAAAGATAAACTATTTAACTATGCAATCACACTACATATACTTAATAATGAGTTACTTATAATGCCTTTAAGTTTTTTTTTAAATAAGTCCTGCTGAATATATATATATATATATTCCGTATGCTTTAGCAGGCTGGTTAGGTCTTAAATAACCTTCAATGAAAATGTTGTTGAGAAGTTGCCGGTTCTTTGTTGAAGGGTTTGGTGAACGGCGTTAACCCACTGAAACAAACAAAGTGATGCTCATTAAATCTTGACAATTTTTAACTGTCAAGAAACTGCATATACCTTGAACAATCAGACTCTATAACAACATCATCAATCAATCTGCAGGAAACGGTAAGTCTTAATCTTGAATCTAACACCTCAGTTTACGCAGCCACCATAGACACAACAGGCGCGTTTGATAATGTTCAGCATTATGCAATATTTGTGAAATCCCCGAATAAAAAGAAATTTCTTAATATTAGATTAATCATACAATCTTGCATGTTTTTAATGTGCTAACGGAGTTATATGTGAACAAATTCTAGTTCTGTAAAGCTTGATCACCACCTGCTACCAATACCAGAATACGCAAATAAATGATGACACGAATTCAAATCAATGAATCAGCCGGGTAGAACCCACATCAAAAGTTGGCATCATCCACAAAAATGTTCCAACAACGTTAACACACGGGTTCGGAAAAAAATTGCGACATCGGCACAATTACTCTATCTTCCCTCATTTTGCGAGTTTTGAAACCAACAGCTCTATGTGGGGTTGACATATTTATGGTGCAGCATTTCAAAAGCAGACACATTGAACTAGGAAAGGCTTTAAAGAATTGTTACTGATGGAATTCAACATGAACTAAGATTCGGTTGCACAAACATTGCGTTGTATGAAACGATGGGCTCTGTACGGCCGAACATTGGCATAAAAATTTATTAATACCCTATTACTACAAAAGCTTTGCTTCTTTCCAACAGGGGAAAATATTTAGTTTTCGCCCCTAAAGGCGTCAACGTTCAAAGCAGATGATTATCTGATGACTGTAAATTACAAGCCAAGTACAGATTATTAAAAAATAATCATCTACAAAACTTACCTTTGCTATGGTAAAGCGTGCACACGGAAAGAAATCGTAAACAAAATATTAAAACTATTTTATGACGTTGACAGGGAAATATGTTTCAACAACGAGGACGAGTTTTAGTATTTTGTATTGGACTATGACGCAGTGGAACCGTAAATGATGTGGAAAATTGCTCAAAGCAAATATATGTCTATAAATATGCTACATTGTATGATATAGTGCTTGACATTTATCAACACAGCAATTTAGAAAACATTATAATTATATGCACGTGAATTACGTAAAACGGCCATCGGCCAATTTGCGTGCTGTTGCTCAATGCAAAGGCATTGGAAATATGCGTGCTAACTATTGACGCCAAGTTCATAATACATGCGGGATGTGATAACTTATAGCCTCAATAAGCTTGAAGCATTCCTGCGGAGTTTATTTAAGTCTAAAACTGACACTGTCTTCAGTCTATGTAAAGAGTTATGAACAAGCTTCAGTTGTATGTCAATGACATACATTCATGGCATTGTGAGAGGTTGTCGCCATGGCACGTATTCGTAATTCATTTAATGGAATACACAGTACTGGTTGATACCAGATATGTATACATGTACTTAACTATTGTTGCGCTAAGCATGCCATGCTATTATTGCTGTTAGAAACAATATCAGACATCAATGTGAACAAAGGCCGCCCTAAGGAAAAACAGAATGGCCTTAATTGACAGATGGTATTTATTCGGAGTTTTCTTTGTTCTGGATGATCAGTGACAATTTTTGAAAGAATGGCATCTATTCAAGGGAAAGCCTTTATTCGGAAGTGTTCGCTAACACGTGTTTGACTGTATTTGTAGGGTGTGAGAGACCATGTAGTCACACCAGTGTCACCCTGAGAGATAAAGGAAGTGAATCATCTATAGGGTATTGTAATTCAAGTTCGAAAAAAATATAGGTATCTCGTTTGAAGTTTATTTTTTTCTTTCGAATAGGAAGTGTTTCAGCTGAAGTTGATCGTTGAATCATAAAACAGAAACTGAATGACGTCAGTGTTAATAATGTTTTAAAAAAATGCATTGTTTTAGATTTTACGCAAGTGTTTAACAGTATTTAGATTAAACATACCGGCAGGTAGTTAACATGAACTCACTTCCTGGATTCTCCACCAATGATATCTTACATTAGCTTCTACGCATGTAACAACCACCTTCTTTGTCCATATGGATGATCAGCGATTGATTGAGATTCATTAAGGCCTTAATTTATTCAAAATGTCTTTCAGTTCTAAATGACCAAAGACAGCTCATAAAAGAATAGCCTTTAGTCACAGGGTGGGCTTAACTCGGGCGCCATTTTGTCAAGTGCTAGATAATCAATGACAATTTTTAAAAGAATAACATCTACGAGACAGCCTTAATTTATTCAAAATGTCTTTCAGTTCTAAATGACCAAAGACAGCTCATAAAAGAATAGCCTTTAGTCGCAGGGTGGGCTTAACTCGGGGGCCATTTTGTCAAGTTCTAGATTATTTTTTAAAGTACAATCTCTACGAGACAGGGTGGCCTTTATTCGGAGTTGGCCACTAACACAGGTTTGACTGTATTTGTCCGTGGTCCAAACACAATGCCAGCTGAACTAAGCGGACGGACGATACTGTTTTGACTGTTTCGTCATCAACTTATTTCATTATAATTACTAGGATAACCAGGGACAATCTCCCCTCCCTGGAGCTGCTATAGAGAAATCATTTTTCAAAGTCAATTATAATTGTTTGAGTTTTGTCCCTTTGCACTGAACAGTGTTGGAGTAGATACAACATTTTTCAAAGATATAAGGAAAAAATTAGATCTATTTTAACAAAAACTCACGGTAGAAAGATGCAAGAACGCGATATCAATATAATTTAATAAAGAAAACTGTAAGCTCACCGTGCAATATGTTAAAACATTAAACAGTTTTCTAATATTCAACAAGGGCAAAAACTCTTACCAAATTTTCAAAATGTTTTGTAAAATAAATTTAAGTATCTCAGGTAACTATCAAACAAATAAAGATAATTCCGCAATACTATGTTTAACGATTAACATTTAATAGTAGCATTGTAGCATTGAGCAGGTATGTAAAAAAGGTACAGCCTGATGAATATAATACATTAATTCATTAATACAAGAATATTATGGCGTCACTGTTATTTGTACTGGAATGACTTACAAGGAAAGTGAATGACAATCTAATTACATATTTTATGTTACAACCAGTGGAAGAATTCATAGATTTATTTCTTTATGTAATATAATGAGCTTCTTCTTTAAGAGAAAAAGTACGTTAATTATGAATAACACCCTGACGCCAACATGGTAAAACAATCATTACAAGTATTTACTCAACTTTGTTGTAATACCTTAAACCCGTCGTAAAATTACGACCGTTAATTGCGAATTCGTAAATGCCATAAACACAAACCCGTCCCTACAATTTCACATATACCGCTGAGTCTATAACTCATGTCAGATATGTTTATAGAACAAACAAGATGTAGGTATATCTACCTTGTTCAGAATGTGATACACTAGCAAAAAATAACTCACTGATGCACGAGCGCACGTGCTCCAAATTAACAAGTAGCGCCCGTATTTACTGCCTCGTTGTAGCTGGCTACAGGTATCGTACGCGCGTAATTAATAGCTTGTATTTTTTCTCGTGAAGTGAGTAATCCACGACCAGATCTTTTTTATTAAAACATGCGCTGATGTTATGCAAAGGAATTAAAATAATGACAAAGAGTTATATTCGTACCACGACATCGTAAAGACGTTACAACCTGGTTACTCCTACATTTGCTATCTGTAAAAATCCGATATTTGATTATTTTCGCGTGATTTCATTGTGAGCTGTGTTGATAATTTTGTGTTAAAATAAAACCAAACTTTCTAAGAATAAAGACACGTCATATTGAAACATGCTGGAGCTCTGATACACAGAAAGAGGAGTGAGTTACATCCGGAAGCGGACTGAGTTCATCTGACCGCAGGCAGTTCACGTTAAGATAGGAATTGGATTGCACACCAAAAAAGTGGATAGACACTATCTAAAATGTTATGTCAAATGAGATTGTTGTTATCTGCTTAAAACATGGATTAAGATGCATTTGTTGGATGGAAGTAGATACGGTAAAAGATATCAGTCTGTTCAATGCCTAGTCATGTTGAGTTTGTAATAGGATAAGATAACTGTCAGAGGTGAGTGTTTAACTTTTTTAATTCGCATTATTATTGTATTATGTATCAAACTATCTTAACTACAAAATTTACATGAATATGTAAATATCATATATTTGTTCTGTCTGTGTGTCCGTGTGTCTGTTTATTGAACTCATTCTAATATTCAATATTTATTTGTTCCAATGTATTTTACAGTCTGTTTTGTATGTTCAAATCATTAGTCAGAATTAATTAGAATAAAGAAAACACTTACCGTAGCCGTAAACAAACATTTATTCTTCCCCTAAAATCGATCATTAGCATCAAGTTGTCCAGTGCATGACATAGAGAAGAATACATTATGACAGGCTATCTTTGTTTTTATTAGTCTGTAAATTGTCTAACGGTCCATTCGACGGTTATGGTCATTTCAGAGCCACCATACACACAGAGAGAGAGAGAGAGAGAGAGGGGGGGGGGGGGGGGGGGGAGATAAGATACTGAAGAACCAAGCATTTATATCCATACTTCTTTCGAATAGTTTTTCATGGTTATTTATCGAGCCCGGTGTAAAACACTTATACACGACTCTCCATTTTCTTGTAATTTTCTAGACACCGTACTTGGCTCGGTAGTTTGGGTGGGGACACTGAAAAACGCCCCTCAGAAATTCGAAAGAAAGAGAAAGTCGAGAAACGTACCAACGACCTTTCGTTTAGGAGTCAACTTCGTTATCAATCGACCATCAAGGCTACTCTTGTAGGACATTTGCATTAAAATTCTGTAAATTTCTGCTAGCCTGAAAAAGAAATTGTCGAGTTCTGCACTTATGTAATTATAATCCCGGCGTGACCTTTATATGCAGTCACATGACTTGATAATGATACATTTCTAATTAGGCTTATTATCAACATTTACGTACACTATCGTTGTTAAATCAAACATAATTCTTATCACAAAACTGATTTAGCAATGTAGGGAATAGTGTTAGTGCCTCTGACTAACTTCCTTTATAATTACAATGTATATGAAATTCGTACAGAATCTGACAAAACATGTAAAACAAACTCCTTCAGATTCAGGACGTCCTGTGAAAAAAACAACACTTTGCACTTAAATGCACATTGTTTTATTAAAAATGATCCAGGCATCTTACGAATAAGGGCCAATTAAGCATAAAGGTTATCTTTGTCCTCTTCTTAGCTTGACCTCATGTTTCCTGGTCTGTCTATTCATGTATCAATCATTTAGAATCTCCGAAGAAAGTTTTCGTTACTTCTAACATGTATCACACATGACTCTCTCATTAATCTCACGACGTATAGATATCACGATATTAATGAACATAACAATTGCATATCACGAAACGGTTGAATTAACTTACTTTACGTAGCATTACAGTGAAACACGGTTTTAATGAACTCCGGTATATAGAAAAGAATCGGATACAGATATGTTAACTTCCCAGTTGTTGAGATTGTTCACCCACGCCTAACATAGAAGGTCCAATATGGGTGAGCAGTTTACTTCTCTCCCGACAAGCCATTCTTGTTTTTTGTTTTGGACATAATGCTGTAATTGTTCGGTGCCCAAGAAATTAACTGTAAACTATTCTGTTGTGTATTTACGATATCATCATCACCATTTCTCTAATCCTTGGTTCAATGTTGTCATTTTTATTCTTTTAATGCAAATACGCACATGATATAACAAGACGTTTTAACATACAATCGTGACAACGCATACGTGAAAATAGTTTAGGTTGAAAAAAATATGTATAACTATTTACATCGATCTGTGGTATTTTAAAGGGTGCTGACATTTTAAAATGCAATGTGAGATTGGTATTAAGGAATATTGTAGTATCGGATTTCAGCTAGTTATTGCATGGTGATAATATTATGATATAGCATCATTATTTATATTAATTAATGGTTTAAAGCTTTTTGTTGTCATGTAAACGCAAATATTGTCCTTATTACCTGGGGAGGCGCTTTGTTTATGCGCCCGTACGTTCCACCCGAGACACACACGCATAATCATGATTATACTGTTGATAAAAAACGTGGCTCATGACAGCTAACTGTTTGTACTTACAATACACAATACTCATACTACACTGTAACGACCTAGTTACCTGACATGAACGTTAACATTTAATGAAAATGCATGTTTTTCATTAACTCCGACAGAATGTGGTATAAAACTAAGAATTATTGACTCTAAGTGAGATTCTAGCTGCCAGTTATATCAGGGAAACCTGTCTGTATAGTTTACTGTATATTAATAAAGAGGGCATATGTGCTCGTAAAATCACTATACCATCTCAATTTTGTAAATAAACCAATTGATACTTGGATTGCTTCTGTTCATATAATGATTTTAGTAACTGAACTATAGTTCAGCTTCCACTGCCGTCACTTGCTCGGTGCTCACTAAATGTTTTTTTTCCAAATTCGACATGCACTTGTTCCCGTTCCATGTAGCGACGCAAGTCTATGTAAGTTCATTTTCCATGAGACTCAGTTCTGTCAATGCTTTTGATATTATTTTCTACCTCAATATACTAGTCAGTGTTTTTTATCTTTAGAGGAAAGATGATTGGGCCCATAGAAAAGGGGAAGATTTTCAATTAGAGTGGAAAAGGGGAACATGACAGGGATGCAAAATATTTTGTCGGATCGTAGCATTTCTCACGTCGTTCTGCGAGGAGAGTGTTTACTCATTTTGTAATGGATCATCATATTTACTCCGACTTTTTATGATTTTTACGGGTTTCCATGGTCTACTGATTATAATTGCTAGCCCCAAACCACAGTGTGTTCGTTGCACATGAGAGAAAATTGTCCACCTATCTGACAACCTGGAGTCTGCATCAGTCCATTAAATCTGAAAAAGTCGCCAAATGACCTCAGAGAAAAAAATATCAAAATGATTGATTTATGTTCAGTTGAATGTCTAAGAAAAGATTGGTTCCCATTTCTGAATATCTCTTGATATCGAAGTCATTATGCTTGGCCTTTATCCACGTATTTACTGGTCGTTTCGCAATAATTTTATTATTTTTCTAAGGTCCAAATTGATAACGAGTCAGCCTCTGATAATAAAGATTTCTCTTTGATCTAGGAGGTGGATTTAATATCCTGGTTTAAGTTTAGTAAACGCGATGTTGTAACATACGAATAACGCCCTGGTTGTGTCATGTAGACCCTATTCTTAGAAGTATCGTAACATGTGAAATTGGTGATAAGCTACGACATAATGACCAGATTATACGTGTTATGTGTGTGTACATGTTTGCTAACATACGTCGTGTTTCGAACAAAACTGCACGAGTCTCACGTACAACCAGAGACAAGCTGTCAGGTATCTCATGTTTAATACATGATCTTGCCAAACGCTGATAAGTAATTTGTTTATTTCTGGTAAACAATAATTACGACATGCTTTAAAGTTTCAAGTGGGTGATTTTAAAATCTAGAGGCACTTGAATTCAAGTGGTTTCATCGCCGATGTATAGTACAGAACTCCAAGCCATCAGCCGTGTTATTACCCAGCGTGCATCTGTATTGCACTTAACCGTTGTGTTTCACGCAACTTTCACTGAAATCTGGGGAAAATATGAGAAAGTTGTGACTCAGAACATCACATTAATTAAACTTAATGATGTATAAAGTCGTATGCTCCTTTAGATTTAAGACACATTTGGGTTAGATAATATTAACAAAGTTGTCCTTGCCTAGCTCAGATTGGCCCCTTATCGTTCTATTTTTATTTTCGGAGATATCGATTTGTTAGCATGAGAATCTACTGCACAAATGTCAGAGCTTTTGCAACTGCTCTCGTAAATTCTTTAGACGATAAAATGAAGACCAACGCATGTAATTAATTTGGTGCTCGTCCAATCAGTGACAAGGATTTATTTCAATTTTTGGCTTTCGTATCTTATTAAATATGAAATATAGAGCCGAACTTAGTGGAGATATGCTGCGTTATAATATTTGATCAGTCTGCCACAACCGATATCAAAAACACTACAACAACTGTATAATCATGTAAGATTGCAATACTTCTTTAAGGATTTATGAAATGCAATTATAGGAAATCGCTGAATAAACACAGGTTTCATTATGATTGTAAGGAAATGAATAACAAATAAAACCGCTTGTCTCAATTAAAAATTCCATAAAGCTAATTACGAATAATTTTCCAAATTTATATTGAAACACGAGACGAACTTTTATGTCCGCAATACTACACCAACAAAGCATAAAAGATGAAGAAAATTTCATAATGATTTTTAATGGGGAATTTACGCAACTAATGGCCATGTTGCACGCATCTATAATAAGAAAAAAGCACCAAGATGAGTAAAACATAACACATAGATAGCTTAGAGTATCAGATTATCTCACATTTGTAATAATTCCACTCTCTTGTCATTGTACTCATTCTATGTTATACATACATGTCACTCATTAATTCCTTTGTTTAGATTGCAGTGCCGTAGAATCTTGGGGGCTAGGGGTTGGGGCTAAGGCACTGCCTCAATAATTACGGCTGTAATGGCTATTGAACGGGGCTATATCATATTCTCAACCCCCGATTTCAGACAAAATAAAAATTAGTCCCCCCCATCTTAAATAGCTTCCTACGAGCCTGGATTGGGTTGCCAATCTGGTAATGATTATGTATACTCGGTGGTAGATCCACGAAAGATTCACCTGTGTTTCGAATGAAATAACGAGATATCATTTTTCTTTTTTTCTCCTATCTTTTTATTTGATAAGCACCTTGAACAAAGGCATGCTTTTTTACCTGGCAGAAGAAACAATAACAGATTAAATAAAAACAAAAAGCTGAGAGATTTCACCCCCTCTAACAGTTATAAGAAAACCATCATTAACAATGGAAGATCTACATATCAGGTATTTGGCTTTCATAATGTTGCCTATTGTTTTCTGTGTAACGATATTTTAAAGGCTTAAAAACACTGTTTACGTTACTGAGACAGTTTGGATAACAGAAAAAATAACACAATATAACTGTTATCTTGACAAATATTTAGTTAATTATGTGCTATGCATCTGATACTTAATACATCGCTACGAAATACTTCCGAAAGAATACCTCAATACTCAATACAAGAATTAAGCCAACGCAAAATTTAATTTATTCAATAACATTTGGATTTATCATTTGTTTTTTTTCAACAAATTTTCAGTCATACGAGGGTCATTCAATATATAATGCGACCTACCACATTTCTAAATAAAAGCTAGAATTCTTCTAACATTGTCAGAGTCCTTCAAAGTAACATCCCTTGTATTCAATGACCGACTTCCATTTTTTCGGAAGTTCTTCTGTTCCCGTTGCCAGGCAACTACGCTCATACACCCTAACCCGTTCGGCCACGGCTGTTTCAATGTCATTTAAGTCGGTAATCGAATATCCCTTATATTTTATTTTAGTATAGGGAATAGGTCGTAATCAGAGGGGGTTAATATGTTAGGTGAGTATGGTGGATGATTAAGCATTGTTTCACTTGCAAATCCGTAGTCAATGATGTCACGCCCTGTGAGATGTGAGCGGTTGAGTTGCCAGACATCAGACGATGAGGCAACCATCGTGCGGAAATCTCGCGCATTTTTAACTTGTTCCTTAAAATTGTATGAACTGATCCAACACTAAAGTCCACTTCCTGGGCTACCTACTCACATGTAAATCTTCTATTTGTGTGCAGTAACTCTCTCTCTTTTTCTACTCTATGTGTCCATAGCACTAGTTTTCCGTCCAGCACGCTGGTGATCTTCCAT
The DNA here is from genome assembly GCA_964023205.1 of Lutraria lutraria. Lineage (NCBI taxonomy): Eukaryota > Metazoa > Mollusca > Bivalvia > Venerida > Mactridae > Lutraria > Lutraria lutraria. The sequence continues at coordinate 13,272,921 of OZ026834.1, read as the reverse complement.
CAATGTTCAGTCGTTCTCAAATTCATTTACCCATCTCGCTACTAAAGAATATGAAAGGCAACATGTGACAGTACGGAAAAGCGCACGCTGATGACGTCATCGACGTTAACGTCCTGCAATTTTGCGAGAAAAACGAAATTGATTTGGTGGATACACTAACAAAGTATCGTTGAGTATTCCTTACTACTTTATGAGATAATTGATAGTTCGCATTATATATTGAATGACCCTCGTAGATATGGCCGCCCATTCACTCAACAAGACTAGTGTTCCTGGAACCACTACTAAATTAACTTTCCACGAGAAACCAGCCATTGTCGAAAATCGACATTATTGTCAAATTTTCATGAAAGGGTATGCATCACATCTCGCGACCGGAAATCGAACCCGGACCGCCTGGTTACAAATCCAACGCACTAACCGTTTGGCCATTGCCGTTATGAAGAAATTATCTTTATACTGAAATAGTCGCTAAATGAGTTGTACAGTATCTACACAATCACTGTTATAACGCATCTATATCTGATGTATCATTTTACACTGGCGAAACATTTACGAGCATTTAATGGTGTTTTAATTACGTCTTATTGCCGCTCGATATAAAAAACAAAATTTTTATGAAGGGTGGAGTATGAACACAAACATATCTAAACTGAAAATGGATTTAAACAAAAGTGACGCACAAACTCGTAAAATACAAAAAGTGAAAATAATAAAGTAAATTATTGGTAAAGTTACACGTGGCCGTTAAGGTATTCGGATCCTAACTCTCAAAATTATCATCTCAAAATGGGGCAGACAGATTTTGGAAATGTTAATATCATTATAGCTTTCCATGATAGAAAATGATTTACCGTATTATTTAAAAAAAAAAACACCAAAAACGATGACAATTATTTGAGTTATCGACCTTTTAAATTTGAATAAAAGTTTATGATAGGTTAAATAAAAAGGAAGATCCATTTTAATGAAAACTCACAGTAAAAAGATGCAAAAACAAAGTATCAGTCAAATTTTACAAAGAAATATAGGTCACCGTGCAATATCTTCAGACATTGATATTTTACAACAAGAACAATAACTCTTACAGAAGTTTAAAATTGTGTCGTAAACACACTGAAGTAGCTTAGGTATAATGATAACTCGTCTGTACTATTTTTGTAAAATTGATATTTGTGTGTATCATTGAGCAGTTATATCAGTGCAGTACATTATTGGGATCCTAATACCTTAAATTGGGATCCTGATACGTTAAACCGGGCTTATCTGTAACACGCGCTATTGAGTCGGTTATAGACATAAGGAAATCCTTTATTGTAACATTCCCAAAACTATGGCGATTGGATACATATTTAACAACTATGAGTAATTGAATATGCACTTTAAACTTGTTGAATAGTTTTGAACAGAAGAACAAGGTTTACCACGTGATCAGATCAGGTTTCGGGCTATTAAGATTTTTACAAACTCTTCCGGGTGAAAGAAATCGTAGTTTTCGTCTTAAACTTCGTTGTATTTTTGTATACAAAGCGGTGTCTATTCTTTCCTTAAGGGGACTCATGCGTGAGTCGCTACCGGGTAAAACCAACATGCGCCCATAGTAGTTTCAAATTACGGGTTATAACATAACCGTACACATGTACTCTTCCCGGATACAAACACTCCTACGAAATTCACCGAACTCCCTCATTTTAAAAAGAAACATATACGAAAATGAAGTCACTATTTTAGAGTAAGTTTATTTTCTTATAGTACACTCAGATACTTTTGAAACACGTGGTGTAATTCTTATAGCTTGATGAAAATACAATTTTTTGTTCTAAATTAAGAAAGGAAACTACTTTTATAAGGTATGTAAGTTTTATTGCTTTATTTGATTATACGGTGAAAACATTTACATGTAATGGATAAAGTGAAGTATGTATTATGAATATTTGCAAATATAAATTTGTATTACTTTTAACTAGACCTTTTAACTATTAAATTGCTGTGATTTCTTAATTTTCAATTTTAGACCAAATCACAGAGTGATCAAGTGCCTTCATTCTCTTTTTGGTAATTTCTCTAACGGATTTAACACATTCCAGTTTCTTCGGTATTAATGATTTGTTATAGTAAACATCTTAATTAAAGTACTGACAGTACACATGAAAACTGAAATTACATAGACTTGCATTGCAACATGGAACGGGAACCCGTTCGCATGTCGATGTTTTAAACCCCCAACATGGGTATATGAGGCAGGTAATAGCTGGTGGGTGGTTTCCCTTGATTTTTAAACTGTTTTCAGCTCAGGGAGAGATTTCGTTTTAAAAAAACTAATATTAAATGGTGTTTTAGATCACTGAAAAATATTCTGAATGAAGTAAAATGATTCTTTTATCAGTTCTGACAAGAAACTTCAAAATGTTATTCATAGATTCAGTACATTCACTGTAGGTCTATCACTGATAAAACAATGTAGAGAGAGAGAGAGAGTTCATTTGATAAAACAATGGAGAGAGAGAGAGAGAGAGAGAGAGAGAGAGAGAGAGAGTTAATTTGCATCCGATAGTCTGATCGGAAGTTGCGTCTTTAAGTCCGCATAAAAAATTCACGCGCGTCCAGCAAGTGACGGCAATGGAAAGCTGAATTATAGTTCAGTTTTCAAAATTTGGTATAACACGCTTACAGTGCTTTGATAAAGTATCGCATGAAGCACGTTCAGCAGATAATGTAAAAAATGTGTCAGTTCCAGACAGATGCTAATGAATTGAAAACATTCGTGAACTCCAAGATTAGAACATGCTGTATTATAATGTTTCCCAAACCTCATTCCTTGGATCGTTGCGGATTAGTCACAGAGTGGAATTCTTATAAAATGTTTAAACATTCGTATCAGTTTCAGGTTTATTTGCAGTTTATAACGTCCGAAGTCATGATTTGTTTCCCAATCCCATCTACCGAGCGAAAAAAACCACAGTGAATTCGGTGCTTTACACTGTGCACAATAAGGGAACCAGGAAAAATCTATTCGAAAAGACTTAGGATATAAATGTCCGGTTCTCATGTGTATTATCTCCCTCTTTCTGAGGCGGCTCTAAAATGACCATGGCCTTGTAACGGTCGTTAAACAACATATAGATGGATATATACCTGATTCATACAGCCAAAAAGTAGCTGATTCAAGTCATGTTGAACAATATAATTATACTCTTTGTACTAAATTTGTTTAAACTTTTAAACAAGACCACAAAATGTTATACAAATGTGGTCATAACGTACAGTCAGTCTTTATTTGGAATTTTCTTTGTATATATAGCATCAATATATCCGTGTCATTTTAGAAAGGTCTTCATTTATTTACATATGACCGTTAACATATTTTTGTTGGACCGCATTCGTAGCATGTCACATTTGTAAGAAAAATAAACAGATCGTCATTGATTGTATTAATATTATAAAATAGTATACGAGTAGTAATGTGCTCTATTACCACTACAAATGTAATCGCATTTGTAACAAGTGTTATAAATGTGTTATGTTACGTAAAGCTTAATGTATTAATGTTTCATATGTGCATGTACATGAGATTTGACAAATATTTCTCTTTGTAAATATGTCTGTGTAAACGGTATTGATAATCATAAATACTGCTTAGACTACGCACCTTGGTCGCCATTCTTTTTGTAGGTTGTGAAAAGTGTTTTAAGTCAAAACACTGAACATAATTACATGCATGTAGTCTTAGGTCTTAAACAATGTTTTGACGATGATTAATTGCTTGCTGCCTTGCTGGTATTCAAGAGAACTATGCGCGATTGTTTGGAACGGAAGTAGATTTTTTCCGAGGTCGTTCGATTGTTGCGGTACCGCATGGCGCGTTACGGACAGCACACTATGTTGCTACTAAAGGCACGAAGTTAAATAACAAAAACTGTTTTCAACTTCATTGTAACGCTATATCACATTATTTAATTAGATTTAGGCGTGGAGGTATTTTTTCACTGTAATACACACTATTAAATTATTTCCTTGGAGGGAATACGTAAACCTATAAAACGCAAGATAGTTAATACATCACTTTCACACTCGATTAATTTAAATTTCATTCCAGAAGAAATGTAAATTGTACATTGTACAGCTAATTTATTTTTAACGAGGTTAGCATGCCTTACTGTCATTTTGGTAATTCGAAACACGAGTTACCATTTGGTAAAATATAAAATATTTCTTTATAAAACATCGCTACTTTTATAACACTTCAAAACCCTAAAATCAGCAGTTCTCACTATCAAAACTAGGACACAACTACTGATAGATATATGTGTACAATACATTTGAAAAATGCACGAAGCTTATTGTAAACATTTCTCTCTTATATCAGGCATTCCTGTACATTGAAAACGTCTAGACATACCTGTGTCACAGGAGGTTTGACAAATGTATGCAGCTCTTTGTAAATATTTCTGTGTTAAACAAACCGATTTACACTATAGTCTTATCTATAAAGAATAACACATCTTGTTCAAGTGTTCTAATAATAACTGCACCCGTTGGGCAAGTATTTAAATACAGTTTACAAGTATAACTGCACACTATGGACACATATCTTTGTCATTTGTTGTAGTGACCACACCCATTGCATATGGATCTAGATACAGTGCAAAAACACTTCCTGGTGTGGAACATGATAGATTACAGCGAAGTGTATCATAGTCTCTTTTTTATACTACTTTTTCTCCTCGTTCACTCCTTCATACAAGTAGTTTGTTTCTTGACTTTAAACGCAGGTTATTTGATTGTTTCTACAAAGATTACAAACAATGTGTTGTAAGTTGAGATTTTTTTTAAGATTCTGTTCCGTAATTGTATAACCGCATTGTGTGACTGCGCTGGATAAAAAAGTGATAACTTATTTTGTTTATTTTTGTAGATCTTATACATGCAGGTTGAATGAAGACGCTACGGAGACATGGCTTACTACAGTTTAGATTACGCACCATGTCCGCCATTCTTTGTGGACGATGTATACAACATATTCATAACCACAGCTACGGAAGGAGGACTAAATGAAACCGATATTGAATATATTCGTGTAAAATGTGATATAGAAATACCAACAACAACAACCACTACTACGACCACAACAACAACACTGCCGCCACCAACTACAACAACAACCACATCAACAACAGAGGAGATAACAACATCATCAACAACAGAAACAACATCAACAAGTGTTGATACTTCTACAAGCACTCCATTAACGTCGTCATCGGTTGCCCCGGTAACTAGTACGGATTTAACCACTTTTAATGTAACTTCTGCAAATGTAACAGAAGTGACACGTAACGTAACTATGGTAACGGAAACTTCAATACCTTCGCCAGGATGTGGGAAAATGTGCATTTTTGGAATTGTTACCAGTGCTGCCTGTCTTGCCATTCTTATTCTAAGTCTTATTGGAATAGCAATTTTCATGTAAGTGAATATATTCATATCATTATTACCTACTCCATTATTTAGAATTACCCCACCCAACGTGGTGTGAGTTGTTACGGTCTTTGACTTGCAATTTCACTCCCTCACCGTTGTGAGTTCATTGCGTAACCTAAAACTAACATGTATAAGAAATATCCTGGTCAAGAAAGTACAGTGAACCCTCTCCATATTAACGGCCCTCTCTTGAGCAACAACCTCCCTTCAACAACAACATTTTCCCAAATGCACGATTTAACTATTGATTTAACTTCTCTAAAGCAACAACCTCTCAAAAAACGACATCCTTTTTCTTCTCCCAACGGGAGAGGATGCACTGTATTATATAGAATTAACCCTTGCTAAAACCTTCTTAGATTTAATATAATCAACATACTAAAATATGGATATATATAGATAGTGCACATCCATTTCGGGTATGCAAACCGGGCCAAAACTAAGTTGCCTTTATAAGAATGGACAGTCAATATTTGAGGTGTTACTGTAATTTTGATTTGGTAATCAAGCTGACTGTATATTGGTTGACATTTTACATTCTTTTGAATCATATCGTATCAGTTTTGGGAGCTACCGTCCAGCTTTCCGTAGCCGTCACTCGGTCAATGCGCATGAATTTTGATGCATTACAAAGTTATAAGTTTTCTATATCTGCCATACAAATGTTAAACTGGTTCCCTATCCATGTTGCAGTGCAAGTCTACGTAAGTTCAGCTTCCATGCGTATTTTCAGTACACATAATCACACGCAATGTGACCTCGGTTAGGGTACCAGTCCTAAGGTTTAATCAAACCAATGGTTCTGTTATCAACGGATATATTATAATTACGTCCGATTTATCAAACATAAACAAATCTCTTCAGGGCATTAACTATGGTGGAATTCGGTTTCTTTGAAGTTCTGTGGCGATTTTTTTGCTGGCATGTGTCTAATTTTGTATTCAACAGACACAGCAGTTTGAATAAGACATTATCTGATACATAAACAAAATATTTACAACGTGCGCTAGCATGTGTTTCGTACCGAAGCAGCGAAACAAAATTTGCGGTTATGCTTTATTTCTGGACAATTACTGACCTAAGTTGGTACAAATGTCTGAAGTGAATAGAACTAATATCACGCTAATGAATATCCCTTTCCATTACATGTATTTGCATTGGTACGGATAGGCCTATACCTTATATACAGTGCATTATATTACATGTGTATACATTATACTTTTTAATTTCAACGTCGTGTTGACGTTATTTAAGGACATATCTGACAGTTCCCCTAATTTTTGAAAAACTTTGCATGATAATAAATGATAATATGAACATTTTAAGCGAAAGAATGGGTGTAGCGGTGCTCGTGTTTGTGTTATCTGCCCTTGAAAGAGACCTTTTGGCTTATTATAGGTCATTTCAAGGGCAGATCTCTCATACAAAAATCTTAAATACCATATTTTTAATTTTGATTCATCATTTTCATTTTTCAAAATTTCATGCAATTCCATTAAACATTTTTATTACCTTTTTTCAGTTGAATTTTTTAATTTTTAAGAAAATTTGCGTCGGTTTAAGGTAAAAAAGAAAAAATACAAAAAAATACAAAACCACTCATTTCAAATTCATGAAATTTTGGGAGATTACATGAAAAGAAGAAGGCTTCATAAAAAGGATAATAACTAAGGCGCTGTTTTCCTACATTGTGAATTATCTGCCTTTGAAATGACCCAAATAAGCCCAAAAGTCACATTCAAGGGCAGATAACTAAAAAAAGAGAACCGCCACCCCCATTTTGTTCGCTTAAAATGTTTGTAAAGTTTTTAAAAAATCTCAAATTTATTGAAAAATAAAACGGCATTATATACAGTTTGGCACCTTTCTAACTGTAAGACTTTTTGGATACCGCGTACATAGGGATTTTGAAACATACACACATTTATACTTCATCACTTTTCTTTGTTTGTTTGATAGGCAAGTAAGTCGTTGTTTTGAAGACATTAATACAATGTATGTGTATAGTAGGACATGTACCATCTGTCGGTATGTTTGTTAGAGCTAGAAGTGTTCGACATGCACGTCTTTGTTCTCTCCTGAGTTAAAAACAACACAACCGGTACCGCTCAGTTATAACAGCTGGTTTGTAGAAAAATTAATGGTTTATAATGATGGCTCCCGTTGTACTTATAAATTACATGCTTGTTAACGCGGTGTTTTCATGTCAGAATCTCTGATACACTGTTGTACCGTGTTCGACATATATTAGACTTACACGCACCTTTCAACTCAAGGACAGTTAAACCACTGGAAATCGCACTCCTACCGAACTTGTTAAAAAATACCGGTTTTCAGGGAATTCCGTTTTTCAGGGAGTCCGGTATTTACGGGTTTTACTGTATGAATTATTATTTGAAAATACCACTTTATCAATTAATGACTTAGATAATTTATTTATCGCCTTGAAGTGTAGTTACCAAGTCAGTCATTTTTCCGGAGACGAAAATAAAATAATAATGAGGAAAGTGTTAAAAGGATGATGAAAAATATTTAACGCTTTCGCTTGACGAAAACTAGCCGGTATTCAAAGTAACCAAATTATCTACCTGACATCCAAAATTAATATTCCTATAAAACATTTGCCTTCTTAACTCATAGAAATTAACAGATCTATGTATGTGGTATTTTGAAAAAAAAAAAAATGAACAGTCAGTATCTTATCGAAAGCCAGATTATGGAAAACGTCTAATCTTGAACGAATCTACATAAGCTGTGTATTTTTTACCCCCCACCCCCTCGCATAATCTCACATCCATCGCCAAATATTTCTTTATTACTAATCAAACGGTCAGCAAAACATACCAGGCGATACTTGGACACCTGGGAAGGATTTTGCACCTGGTTCGGTCCAGGTTTTATTTCTACATCAGTATTTTAGACGGTATGTTTCATGGAGAAATTTAATAAAATGAAACAATTATTGCCTCCGTCTGTCCGTTCAAATTTGAGTTTCCGAGCGATATCTCGAAATATATTCCATGGATTAGTTTCATATTTTACATGAAGGTGTATAATAATGAAATACAGGTCAACTTCGATTTCCGTTAAAATCCAAACATTTCCACAGGAGTTATAGCCCCTTGTTTACTTAGCTCTCAGAGCGGTTATTCGTGTCCTCCAGACACATGCCTAGTCTTACATACTGCCGCTGTTTCTTGCAAACTGCCGTGTTTCGAACGTTTTGAAATATTATAAAAAGTCATTAGATGAATTATGTTCGTCAATATCATTGGACAAAGAATGCGTTAATCTAGTTTTCTCTTGAACTACTCTCAGGTTTGAGTAATATTGCGGTACTCAACACATTTCTTTCATCGCACGGAGGAGTTAACAATGAAACAACTCTCAGACTGGATACTCCTTGTAGCTCCTCACCTGAATCTTTTCCATCAACGTCATGAACCTGTAGAACTAATTGCTTTTGTCGTAGGCACATACCTGGCTGAAAGTAATGAGCAATTTAGGAGGCTAAATTATCTACCTATAACATAATATATCACGTTTGATGGTCACGATAACTGGCGTAATGTATGGACTAGATCACCTAGACATGTATATTATATATGTATGATATGCAATAATACTTGACCTAGTAGTTTTATTGCTAATTGTAATCAAATTGCTTATGATCGACATTGACTAGGTTATCACCCTAGAACTACAAATATTTCTATGTTGATTCTCGGTATGTTACTAAAGTGAAATCCTTCCAAAGCAACACCCTTTAAGAGTAGGAAAATTATAATGTTGTTGAGAGGTTGTTGCTCTAGAGAATTAAAGTTCAGAGTTAAATCGTACAGTGAGAAACAATCATGCTGTTGATGAAGAGAGGGCCGCTCTGAACAGGTTGTACTGTATTGTGCTATCATCATATTGAACTATTCTATCGCATAATAATGTCTTCTTTGTATACAGTACAATCTTGCATTGCATTCGTATCAACACGGTCAACCTGTGTTAGCATCCATCTCCAAAAAAACCCATACTGTGAATAAAAGCTAATATCTTAAAACAGTAATTAATCATTTATAACACAATGACCTCCCAGTCAAGGACATGTGTCAAAAAAACTTAACGAATTCAAGCCCCGTATCGGGTACATTATTTGTCCCTCTCCTATTACACTGACTATTTTCTTGCTTTGGTCATAATATCCAAATCCTTTAATTTTCTACCATGACTGCATTTTACATATGAAGAAATTGCTTGCAATAAAAGCTTGTAATAAAACCACAAACACATAAAACCATTTCTTTCATCCAGAAAGTAAAATCTTTTCAAACTTTCATATCAATTTGTCACCCCCTTAAATCCATGTTCTGAGAGCAGTGTTATTGTTATTAATCTTAAAAGAAGGCGTTCCCTACCTAAATGACCTATATGAACGATATAAAACTTGGGTGTTCAGATTTCACTTGATACAGTTCCCCTTGTGAGATATGAATTACATACTGTGAATTCTTTGCATGAGTTTTTAGTGAAGCAATTCAAAATTTTACGAGTTTATCTCGATTAAGTTACAAGTTAATGCCTGGTGAGTAACAAATTAATTGTACGTCACGATATGTAGTATATACTTTTTTCACAGCATCAACTTTAAGTTCCTGCCGAGAAATTAAATAAACACCTTGTAATTAATACGTTTATTATCCTGATAGCAAACATGTACATTTACTGAATGTTTTGCATGAAATGTCATAAAAATTAGTACCGGGGCACGTATTTGCAATGTGAAATTTTTCCTTGAACTACAGGTGTGTCGTTGGTAACGCTCTAGAGATCGATTACAGTAACGTAAAAACATAACTTGTTTACATCCGATTAAGATGCGATAACTTTCGGTAATCCGCATCATTGAATGCATGTTTAAAACTTAAGTTTTTTTAACCATTTGTAGTTTAATGTTCGATACTTTAAGTGGCTCAACGTACTTCCCTGTCTTTCGTGGCCTTGGTGTAGCCTCATGTTATCCAAAATATTTCCTTTTATCAAAATCAAATCTGAATTTGTTTTTAATTGAATTGAATGTGGGTTTTTCAAAATTAAAGTAGAGCATTTTAGTCATTGAAAAAAGTCGAAATTTTTTCATGTATTTTTAAATCAAAATATGTTCTTTAGTAAAGCTAGGGTGAATTAACGAAATACAATTCTAACAAACGCAGGTAAGAAAGCTTTGTTTTATTGAGCGAATTTTGCAGTATAAATATACTTTTTACACGTAGTCTATATTTTCCGACATAATTATGCTCCTTACTCCAATTCTCAAAGGCTCAGTAACACACACGATCGGTTTTAGAACTATGTTTTAAACATTACTTATATAATGAAATGAGGTTGTTTGATTAGAACACGGGTGTTGTGCCATCAATTTTTGCAGACGTAATTGTTTTATCATCAGTTTACCGTCGTAAATACTCGAATCATGCCTGAAGTTGATTATTCTAAATTAGTAAAGTTAGTAAAATCATGGATGGCTTATGTGCAAACTTACATAAAAAATATTCCTCGCGTTCTATGCTTTTGATTAAGAAATACTTCGGAACTACAAAAAGTTTACTGAGAGTTACGGAACTACTTAATCAAATGGTGATTACAAAATCTTTTTAATCCGTATTCTCTATCCGAAATGCCTTCAGTTTTAATTGGTCATAATTGATACTGAATTTTTAACGGTGGAGGTTAAGTTCTTTGAGAACCTATCTTTGAGTCCTATCAGAGTTTTACTTGATTTCACTCGATTTCAATGAACTTCACTTGATTTCTAATACTTAGTAATTTTGACATGATTTATAGTTTTAATTCATTTCATTCGATTGCATTTTATTTCAATGGGTTCCTTTGATTTCAATTGCATGATTGCAAGTAATTTCAATTAATAACTTCAATGCATTTCTATTGAATTCAATAAATTTCGAAAGCGAAATGAATGAATGTCTGTCGCCTTAATTGTATGACCAATTTTTAAACAAAAGCCATTTGTTAATTATTTCAAAACTTCAATGATTCAATTCTATAAACAAATATTATACTAGTTTATCTGTATTTTGTATTTTTCACGTTATCAACGCCCAATCACCACACCTTTGTACAAAGACAGTTTATTATCTCACCAATGAGTAATCTCATGTAATGAGTGCAAACTTTGACATTTTCACAACTTTATCACCAATAATAATCATTGTTTTGTGTCCAGCTTGACAGATAATGTGTCAACTGACCTAAATCATACTGATCATTTACTTATTGTTTCATCTTATCGTTACTTTTTATCTGGACAATTACGTTAGCGCGTAACGTACAATAATAATGATAATGACAACGTATAATGAGTAGTAATCGGATACAATCTAAATTCGGACGTTGTGTTCATTTGAATATTGTTAATATTCATTGTATTGAAACTATTCTACGAAATGGAGTAAATTGAATATGGATTTGTGACTGGAGTGTATATTGAAACACGAAGACGGTGCTGTGGTTTAAAACATACATTAGTTAGAATTTTAGTGACATATTACACAAAAGGAATAGCTTCACCAGTAGATGTGTTGATTTTGTTAGACTCAGTGAATGAAATTCCGTAAATCACTGGAATAGACTTTGTAGACTTTAAATAGTTTAGAGTTGTGTAATATTTGTCGTTAATACACTTTGGATAACAAAATGAAGACTACAAGCATAACATGTGCTCATATTTACTCTAAAAAATCATACACTTTTGGGGCGAATTGTGTAACAAATAAGTAAATAAAGAAAAGAACTAAGATTTATGATGAACTGAAAAGTTGCCGGTTCATTGATATACTAATGCTTCATGCAAAATTAAGCAAGTATGGTTTAAAATAAGAGAGGGATATACAGCCTTCTACAGGGCTGCCTTCTAAAACATTGTGCCAGTAACGAATACATCGCAGTCGACATCAAACATAAACATGGTCTGGGGTGAAATAACAAGGTACTGATAGAACTACATTAAAACCTTATAACGGACTACCAGAAAACCGGAATTCTCCGAATATCGGACGATTTCTTCTAGTCCCATTATTTTCCGAATTTATGAAAAAACGGAATTCTCAGAAAACCGGACTTTCGGATCAGTCCGGAAGGGTCCGGTTTTCAGAGGTTTTAATGTAAACCGTGGTTATTATTCTTCCAATACTCACGACGATGGAATTAATTTGCCAACCATCCGGTATCAAGCGTTGAGTTGATAGGGTGTCTGTAATTTAATAGGACAGGAATGCAGAAAAACTCTCACATCTCATGCATTTATCGACGATCTGAATATTAACGCCAGGCTGTTTCACTCAAAGCATGTTTCGTTATATTGAGTCGTTTGGTCGTAAATTAACTTCCATGATTATTTTGGAGAAAGAATTCGGTCGATATGGGTCCGAGAGGGAACTGGTTAGTTATAATACCATGGCATGTTCATGACGTCACTCTCACTCTGTCGACTCAGTCGTATTATTTCGTTCAATCATTCTGTCCAATTATGTTTAACTATACGGAAATGCGTTAAAACTGTTTGTTCACTAAAATAGGATTGATTTAAGAAACATGTTGAAAGGTAAAAGAAATGAGAAAGTGGACGTACCATGCGTCCGACCTTATAAAAGTTTATGGTCGCAGGACAAAATAAAGGATCGGTCGGATAACAGAATCCAAACATTTTTTAAAGCCTTATCCATGTATTTGGTTATGGGCTAGGTAGCTTCTTTCTACTGTACTGTAATGTAGTATGAAAATTAAAGCTCTAAAATTCTTCAAATGCAATCAAGTAAAAAAAAAAGAAAATTAAGATAAGTAACCATATATATATTTAAGTTAATTAATGGATGGTGTGCCATATTTTTATTTTTATCATAACGAGTATAATTTAATAATAAACATTCGCTTTAGTAGTTTCAATTATGTTGTTTATTGTAAAAAAGATGATATTATAATTTATCCCGATACGCGCCATGTTGTATCGTTACGTCGAGCTCGCTTGTTGACTTAGATACGACGACTTGAGAAAATTGCTCTAACGGGACATCGTATCTATAAATCAGCTAACGTATAATTGTTTTTATCTTCAGATTATTCAGAAAAGGAAGAGACAAGAGACATCGAAGTACATCAAGATCTAGAACCAGTAGATTTGCTGATATGCCAAACACCGATTTTTATGACAGCGTAGATATTGATGTAAGATATGTACCTAAGGCTTTGAAAAAAATATTTGTTTCTGGTTGTCCCGACCAACACTGATCATCCCATCCGCGACCCTAGACTTTTAATTAGGTCACGGGAAGAGTACATCCACTTCATCACTCTTTTACCTTTCAACACGCATTCTAATTTAAAAGTAAAATTACCCCGACTACCTACTTGTTTCTGTTTATCAGACCTACTATATTCCTTCCAGGTGATCATAGACTTTTTGTTAGGCCCGAGGAAAACTACTGGCCTATTTGTAATGAGCATGCAACCAGAAACAAACACATTTGTTTGAGGCCTTACAAAACATCAATAATAACGTATAAAACTAACAACAGATAATTATTACAAACATAGTGTGTACGTATCATATCATAACAACATGTGAAAGAAAACAACAGTAAAAAAAATTGCATACCACATCGACAAGAAATGCTGCAGAGAAATATTTTATACTATCATGGGAGAATAAATTGCTTTTCGGATTGTGAATTATTCATTTCTATCGAATTGCTGTTATTACTCTCATGCAGACTTCTGACTTGATGTATTTCGAATAATTAAACCGAAAAAACAATTTGACTGATGTTCAAAATGGTTCACTATTGCGAACTAATTACAAGTTAATGTTTTAAAAGCAAACGCTCAGATTCAAAATGTTATGTCTAATTCGGACAAGTTATGTCGAATTAGCATTATTTATTTCATAACATTGTTATTGTTTTACTTTGGGTTTTGGAAACTATGCAATAGTTCAGCTTTCCATATCCGTCTTTCGCTCGGTGCGCATAAATTTTGATGCGGATCAACGCACTGCGTTATTCCTCATCCGCCATTTTGTTAAACTAGTTCCCATTTCAAATTACAGTTGAAGTCTGATACAAGTTCAGTTTCCATTTGTGCTTTCAGTCCTTTGATTTGTTTCCTTAGTTATAGTACAAATTATGATTTTAATTTACAGGATTCATCGTCAAAAAGGAACAGTGGATCATCATTTCTTAGACGATCAGGCGATTATTCGAAGACGCCATTAACCTTTGATAACCCTGGATACAGACGATCATTTGAACTTCGACCTCAACGGTATAACAGTTGGTACGACCCGGACGCAACTGACTATGAGTATTCACAAAACAATGCGTATCTAGTGCCTAGCAAGTCTCGCGCTCCTGAAAGACGATCTATGTCAGCTTCCAGGCTGAATGACAAACATTCGATTGATCGTAACGGAAGGGGAAGTTTTAACTCATTACATAATTATGTTCCAAAGATATGCAATACCAGTGACGGTGTAATGGAACCTAATGGACAGTACACATTTCTAAGAGGAGATCACAGTGTGAATATGCCAACCAGAGAATGCACAAACTCTTCTGGCAGACGGGGTCTGCCAAGAACTCAGATTGAAAAGAAAATCGATAAAAAGTCGAAACATGACGCTGACCCACCACGGTTGAAATATTCCAGTCGGTCAAGGTCATTTGATCCCGATTATTATTTCGATCGCGCACCTAGAAATGAACCTCAATATTATACTGTTGACAACAGGCATTCCAAAAATAGAAATTCCAAAGGTTCATCGGACAGAAGAGGTGGACACGTCAGTAGAAAAGATAAAACTAATAAAAGTAAAGCGTCACAAGATAGGGATAATGCTCATGATCGGATAGATATGTACAGCCGATTACAACACCAACCCAATAACTATATGCGCGACGATGATAACTCTATCATTAGTTCCAATTTAAATCCTTCTGTGGCATTCATTTATAAGGGGCCAATACAAAGTACAGATCGTTTAGGATCCGGAAGTAAATCATACAGAGAACGAAATCACCATGACAACGACAATACAAACATGCAATATAGACACCACTCATACAAACCAAGAAGTAATGGAGTACATGTATACCAAACTAAACTCTGACATTCACCAAGTGCCATTAACATTCTCTGAAGTAGGAGATTTGCAGACACGTGACAGCCCTTAAACATTTTGGACTTTTTCACGTATGGGTAAATATCAGTCTGACTGAAGTACTCGATCTTCCTTACGTACCGGATTGAGGATATGATTTTAATCAGATTGGGGTAAATACTTGTATCTTCAAAATAATATGAAACTCCAATACACACGTGGATGTACCAATAACCTTGTATTACGGACACTTTTATGTGTCCGGTGGTATATTACTGAAATAACGAAAAAGGCACGAAAAACACATTATCTAAAGGACATATTGGCCATGTCAAATACAATCATGTATTATGTATTTATTATTATATCTTATATTATACAATCAAGCTTGTGTATAAAGGCCACACCTGGGAAAGACAAAATATAACATGACCTCCATGATGTTATTTTATTCTAAATGATTAATGACGGTTTTGAAAAGAATGACCTTTATTCAAAGGGTGGTATTTCTCTAAGATGGCCGCTAACACAGGTTTGACTGGATAAGTGTGATTATTATCTTTCAGACAATGCTTCGTTAAAATTATTTCTGTTGATTAGCTATAAGATGATGAATATTTTTTGTAGACTGTTAATGTAAAATCATTAGTTTACTTAAAGAATTTGAAAATGACAGGTACTTTGTTAACTTCACTGATTTGATGAGAAAACGGGGCGAGCAATAATAAACGTTTTATCATAGTCTGTGTACATCGGTCTTTTCATTAATAAAATAAAACATTTCACATCTAGCGTTTTTACACTACATTCTTGAACTCTGTTATAATTAAATAATAATACGCTTCAAATGTCGCTGCGCTAGCATTCCAATCGCACGATAAAGTGTCACAATTTCAGCATGTATTCGATGTGAATTGATTTCTATATTATAATAATACATTATATAACTTTACTATTTTCAACGTGCAATATATAAAAACAGGCAATTTTAAATGTGTCAATAGCTTTTGTGAAGCTTTTGTTATATATTTTCGTATTTTATACTTTGTTTGCAAACATATAATTATAATAAATAACATTCAAATATCTAAAACTGTGTTCTGATTTCTTGTTTTGTTATAGTTATAAGATATTCGATTGTGTTATAGACCTATGATTTATTTGCATTTGAAACGTTTAAACGGTCATCACTGACAAGCGATATGAAAATTACAGGGGAGACAATTCATACACATGAGTAATATTTACACGTTCTGAGTTATCCATCCTACATGTCTATACTGTTTAATATACACGAATAACATTTGCTGGTGCTTCGAAAAATCACCAGTTGTTGAAAACACGGACTTAAATTCTATATTCCACATGTCATTGCAATTGATTGATATTAAATAAAAAACAATCGGTTTTCCAAATAAAAGCCAATATCACAATACATGTAACTATTCGTGATTATCTTCAGTTTGATTTTTTGTGTTTCTATTTTTATTTATTTTCTACTGTAAATGTTTACTTCAGGTATTTGAAAAAGGGTTGCTTCAATTTATATCAGTGAAAAGACAAAACATCACAAAAGGATAGTTACGTATTAGTTATTGTTCATAATTATTTCGAATTTTATGCGATATATCACGAACGAAGCGAAGCGCATCGCAGTGACTTATTTTTTCTATATCAGGTTTTCGGCACATTTTATGCGATTTTTTTTCAATTTCAAATGAAATGCGGACATTTCATTGGCAAGAAATCAGGACAAATTGTAATGTAATATGGGTATTAAACCTTGAGCTTAACCTTGACATTTAAAACTTGTTTTGTATAACAGAGATTATATGTTACAAGTACACTATTGTTTACGTTCTGATAAAAGTTGTGTATCTGCGTATTTGGACTAACTATCATATTACAGCCTGTATTGTCTACACAAACGAGGGAACAATTTTCATAAGATTTAACGCCATTTTCAACATTATTTCTGCCATCCTAACCATGAGCTTCCATGGACTTCTCTTAGGTCTTAACCAGTACTAACCACGTCAATTTAACACAGTATTTCACACTTTAGACTCATTTCCCACCACCACTCATAGCCTACTACACAATCTCTTAATGCTTAATTTAACACCGACTTCCATGTACGTGAGTCAGTAAATGTATACAAAATAGCTGTTCGTCAAAACACAATTTTAACTAAAATGCCAGCAGACATTAACCTTGAGAACATCATGTTTCCGTTACCTTTTTAACAACCCCTCGTATCGTTCGAGCTCATAACAAAGCTAGGGACTAAAGTCATCTAAAAATATCATGAGGAAGTTTCAAATTTGTACCGTCCCTCAAATCTGTTATGGGCATATCATTTAAAGTTCACGACTGTATACATGTACAATTAAACCTGTGTTTCTGAACACTTCCGAATAAAGGCCAATCTGCGATTAAAGGTCATTCTTTGAAAAATCGTCATTGATTATTTAAAACAAAATGACCTCCGAAAAAAGACCAAATTTTGCCTTCCCCGGCGGCCGTTATGAACGTCATATGCGACCTCAAAATAATTTCTATGCCGAGAACGGATTTTAATTCCACTGTACATTGGTTAGAATTGATGTGTGTATATGCAAATTTCATGGAAAGTTTCAACGTATATAACATTTACGGATGCAGCCCGTTTATTTCTTATAACACGCATCTCCTAATAATAGATAAAACTACATTAAAGTGCATGGTGCGGATCAGATTTATTTATCACCATAATATCGCATGTAATCAGTCATCTTTACTTAAAACAATGATATACATGATACTGGCCTAAATAGGCGTACACTGATATCAACAAACAGTTTGAGCAGAAATAAACTAGCGAAGAAAATGGCGAATCCAATCACAAAAGAATTGTTTGGAAAAACAACGAACGGAGAGGATGTGTACAAGTATGAATATTTTTTCTTCACATTCAAACACTTTGTACTATTTGCATACTCGTACAAATGCACAAGACAACCTCATAATAATTCATCGTTTAATATTCTTTAAATTAACCAGTGGCGTAGCCCGAAGTACACCAAGATTTGTATGTGGACATACTTGGAGAGGTCGGGAGAGCGAACTCCACCAACATTCAGATAAGCGTTTGTTGTTTCCTAATTTGCTAAACGGAAATTCAAATTTTTAGTTACCTTATTGTTTCGGTTAAATTGTGTTATATTGATTAGTAGTATCTTTGTGCCCGAGATAATTTTCCTGGATGATTTAATAGCAAAAGACTTGTTTGCTATGCACTTAACAGTGTCCCGTACGTACTTTATTGTGTTTAAACCTCAAATTAAAATGTAATGCATAATCTGCTGACTCTAAAATTGCTAGGTACACCGGCTGAAGTATGTGACAGGCTAATTGCATGTTAAAACCAAAGGAAAATCAAATCTGCATGGCCACTGCTATACACTGCTACAATTTCTAATAAAACAGTTACAAATCTACATGGGCCGTATTTTATTATACTCACGTATTGTCAACAGTCATGGTCATGTAAAGTCTGAAAGAATGCTCGTCTATTTATTGCAGATTCACTTTGACAAACAATACAAAAGCTTCCGTCAGTATTTTGAATTTTGGATGTGTTCTCTATGAAATCAATTTACCTGACAAGGACGGCAACGTAGTAGATGTCAATTTAGGATTTGACAATGTAAAAGGTATGTATATAAGATCCTGGTATAAATACAATTTACCTGATAAGGACGGACATGTAGTAGATTAAACTTTAGGCCTTGACAATGTCATAGGTACGTCCATAAAAGTCGGGTATAGATATATGTAATCTTGAGCAAGAACATTGGATGATACAGGCGATTAAAGTGATAGACAATTTTATCAGCGAACTCAAACATGTCTGGTATGATATGACTAGTCAATATATAGTTTATCTCACGTGTTGCCTCAAGTATGACTGTGCGGTGGATGTCATCCTAAAGGTATATAAACCATTATGAAACATTAGAGTAGCACAAAAATTAACATTATAATGAGAAAAAAATAAATTTATTACATTAATATCTTAAAATTGTATTTATTTTAAAACCACAATTTCATATACACAATTAAAAGTAATCACAAATAAAGACAATGAATCCATTTGTCGAATTTCTTTATCAGTTTACGTATCTAATACTAGTTAGAAATTCAATTTTACATAAATTGTTTATGGTAAATAACATTGTTGCCCGCACGTTTTGTAAGTCGGCCAGTCTGTCAATAGCCCATAGTCTTGGTAATTTTTTAGACATCATTTCTTACATCAAAGTGCAATGTAATTTTTAGACTACGAAGGCAACAATAACTACTTCGGTGCTTTATGCGGCCGAGTTGCAAACAGAATTGGTAATGCCAAGTTTACCCTTGATGGCAACACGTATGAAGTGTCGAAGAACGATCCCTTTGGAGGTCACATGGTGCATGGTGGATTTGTTGGCTTCAGCAGGGTAGTCGCATGAAATTTAAATTTAAATGAAATTTCTTTTTATGGTAGAAACAAGTATAATATAAAGTGGAAAATACGTTCTACTGAGGTTTCTAATCTTTCAATAATGCAAATATAAGTTTAGAAACGATGCGCAATCCATCTATTTATGATCTGGTCTAGCTTATCAGTGATGCATGCATATTCTATTATGTATGTCTGGTAAATATTTGAGTTATATAAACACGCTTGAAAATTAGGCATAATACATCCATACTTACGTTTGTCCTCAAACGTAATTTGTTAAAGAGGCATGCCCTGGCACCGAAGCACCCCGAAAATCAAACAAATAGGTATCATTGTAATGCCTAAATCAATTAAAATAAAATGTTTACGAACTATCCCGCAAGTTTACTGAAAATACACATTTCGAGATTTACAAAACCAGCCTATTTCGGCCTCAGAAAGTATTCGTCATTTTCATAACTCGACCCTTTCGGGATCTGTCAAAATCGAAATCATCACGGAAAAAATGTCAACAAACAGTGAGGTGGTAACTATTGCTCATTTTTGCGATAACACGTTCATTCTATCAATCAATTATAATTAAATATCAATGCGCGCTCTCTGAGTTAAATTATCAGACGAATCGGATATATCGTTGTTTATTCAAATCGACACACAAATACCGACGACGCGCGCGTTATATGGAGTCATTTTTAAATGCACATTATTCTTTGACTTTTCGGTAATACTTTTTTTACAATGATAAACGCATTTTTGATGTATGAGAATAAAGACACAGAAGTTCCAGGGCATGCCCCTTTAACAATACAATATTCTTTCCCGGAAATACTCTAGTCTTATGAATACTAGAGACAAATGCAAAACAATTTATACATTTGTCAGAAGCATTCGTTCGAATTTCAGAGAGTGTGGGAGTATGAAATGGAAGGCAGTCAACTAATTCTTACCTATACAGACCCCGATGGTAGTGAAGGACTCCCAGGCGAGGTTGTAACTAAGGTCACTTACACGTTTGATAACGATGGCACATTAACTATGGACTACAAAGCAACAACGAACAAACCTACAATTGTTGACATGGGAAGCCATTTCATGGTGAACCTCTCTGGTCATGTAAGTTGAAGAAAAAAAACTAGTTTTATATATATTTGGTTAAAGCATATCGCTTTAAGCATATCGATGTAACGCACGTGGGTAAATCATATTTCGTATCCAACCTTGAAAGCCTTCGTCTACGCGATCAACGACAAACGTTACCCAAGTCTTGAAAATATCGAACACCCTTATGGAAACAAATTGTTAGTTTAAGTTGTATTACATGATTATGAAGCTTAGTATCAACGTAATGATGCTTCAACTTATTTTCAGGCCAAGGGGGCGATTCGAGATCACATGATTACAATCAATGCTGACAAATATCTTGAAATGGGCGATGATTTCTTACCAACAGGTTTGTACTCCGGAGTTCCGATTTGAAACACCGTAACTGATGTAAGCTGAATAATAGATAATCAAATATCATTAGATGAAGTGTGCGCAGAGATAATAAGGGCCGATGAACACATTTCATTACTTATTGAGTGAACATTATGGAGTCCCTTAATGTTACTGTTTAATGATGAAATTGGTCAATAAGTCATGAATGTTTCGCTTCATAGTCATTAACTTTCTTTGCTTGACATTTTAGGAAAGTATATCAATGTAGAAGACGACCAAGGGATGGACTTCCGTAAAGCAAGGTCACTTGAAGGAGACGTGCTGGAAAAACTGACTGGAAATACCGCCTTCCATCATGCGTTTGCTTTTGACGATGCCAAAGGTGAAGGCGACGCGAAAACATACATGGCAAGGTATAAACATATGAAGCCGCTTCGTTAAGAATCAAAGGCTAGACATTCTGATAAGCAATCATTCGAAACCTGGCGTAGCAGTTCTGCCGAGTAAGGAATTAAAAACTTGATTAGAAACTTCAATAATAAATATATTGTATGAACGAACAAGAATCCAAGCAAGACAGACATGTCAGGTTATGCTGATGTTTGTGTGAATAAACTTCATGATACTAACGAAAGCCGTAAAGATAAAGGCAATCTACTCACATACACCGGGTGGTTGGGATGTCCGCCTTCCGAGCGAGAGATCGGTGTTCGTTCCCCAGTCGAGACTGGGTTAGATCTGATGCGGACGGTTGATGTGTCACCAGCTAGTTAACAAATGGTTACCGTAGGCCCATTTCAGCCAGGTGCCTAGAAAAAAGATAAGAAATAAGAAATTCGGGAGGTACTTTGCACACAAAAGGCTTCTCATAAGTCAATTTGGCTCTTCATTCAATAGGGATGACACTATGATAAACAAAACCTTCTCTTTACCTTTTATATGAAATCGTAGTTTAATTCATTCTTTTACTTTAAAACTGCAGAGTTGATCACCCAGGAAGTAAGCGTTTCATGGAAGTTTATTCTACAAATAAGACTGTGTTTGCGTACAGCAACCATTTCATGGACGTAATTATGAAGGATAAACCATGTAAGAACGGAGCTGTCTATCAGAAATATGCAGCCATAGAGTTCATGCCAATGGGTTATCCTAATTCAATTAACCAGGTATTCAAATGTTTCATTCTACAACTCCAGACCAAAATTCAACAGCAACTATTATTATATATATATAATAGCTTCTCTGTGAACATCTCCCTGTTTGAATATTTCAAAACCGTGTAATAATCCTAATAAAACAAATTTGAGTTCCTTCACAAATTAAAAAATATGTTATAGTAAATAAATGATTCGGAAAAGGTCTTTCGGTTTTATACCATAATTATGTATTGGGGCTATGTTTGTAGAACATGTCCTCTAATCTGCATGGTACCATGTAATGAATGTTTAAATAACCATAATCTTAATGTTGAATCATTACTGGTGCTTAATGCGGATATACTCGTACATCCAATCTGCGTATTGCATTAAGTCAACGTATGTCTTTTCAATTTCAGGAGAATTTCCCACAGTCAGTTTTACGACCTGGTGACGAATATCACCAAACTGCTTGGTACAAATTCGGACTCGCTGAGTGAATAAATAACACAATTTGTTTTTATCTGATCACAAACATTGAAACTTTGGATTTCATGGACAAAAATGCAAAAAATGTAGAATAAGTTAAGCGATATATATCATGATAAATCATGTAATGATTTCAATAATCAAAGTTCCTAACTGTGCACTGTATGTACTGGGTATTATTTCATACATGTTCACTTACAACCATCTCCCCCGTTTTCTGGTTACTTTCTATAATTATGCATCTTTTATTTGCTGTAATTATGTATATGTTTTGTGACTCATTTTGTAAATAACATGAGTTGTTTGAAATAAACTTGTAAACGTGTGGTAATTCCTGAGATACACATTCATTTATTAAGCATAATTTTCGTACTTATGAGGCACGGTTAGTCCCCAAATTTTGTGTGTGTGTCGGGGGGGGGGGGGGGGGGGGCACTCTAGTAAGAAAAATGTTATGATGAACTGTCAAAAACTAATCCATAACCCAGATATATGCAACCTACTTTCATAAATTCCACATGAATAAAACAGTGTAGGTAAGTAGTAACAAGAGGGCCAATTGGCCCTGGAATGCTCACCCGAGAAATGAGTTATGATATTTTGTACAATGCAGTAAGTAAAATATAAGAAAATAAACTTCAGGGATATTATTGTAGAGGTTCTCTACATCTACTTGCAAAATATCTAAGCTCTCATCCTTGTGCTTTATAAATTTGTTTTTACTTTCCTACATAAGTCTATGAAAACCAAGTGGCCTCTGGAGCAGGGACAATAATGATTACAGGGACACTATTTTAGCCACTTTGTAAGATGGTCTTTAGATGGTTCTCTATGCCTAATATCTTAGCTCTAGACCATGATGTTTAAGAAAAAAAAGATTTTAAAAGTTTTTTTCCCATTTGGTTGCACATAATTCCTTTAGCAACCCTTGTCAAGGACCACTCCTGGAGAAATTGTTTGTAAAGTGTGGACGGACAGTCGAACGGACGACGGACAAAATATCTTACTAATAGCTCACCCTTAGCTTTGCTAAGGTGAGCTAAAGTCAATAGTAATATACGGAATAACAAAAGTAAAATAACTACAATCTGATAGATCGAAAGTTTCCTGATATAAGACGACTACAAGAATAGAAATATGTACTAACTTAGAACAGTGATTTCAAGGTCAATAGTAATCATGGTTAGTTGTTCACATTCATTTTGCTAGGCTTGGATGGTTGTAAATCGAGTAGCAATAAAACATATCAGATGAAAATCGATGCACATAGATTACTGAAATTACTTTAATGTTCTATAGTAAACAGAAAGCGTCAAACAATAAAGGGTCCAAATATTTTAGAGGAGTTCACTTTTTATCCATAACTAAGATGCAGCCTGCATGTACCAATTTCTGTGTTAACATCAAACTATGTCATTTCACTTGTCTTCAATATGTGCAACTAAACTATATATAGCGAACATTTTGTTAAGAGCCCAGAGGACCGTCTTTTATCCATCAACCATGATAGTAAAATCAGTATTAGTCTGGTTCCCTAAAAATACTTGCACACAAATGTACATAGATAGTCATGAACTCACAGTGTCTAAAATGACTGTTCTAATTCATGTAGAACAGTCAATTTAGAAACTAACTAATTTAGTTTTTGCCCTATTTTTCCCATCGTACTCTTAATAAAAGTAGGTCAGACTCTATCTGCTAAAGAGCCCAGACAGTCGTCTTCATGAAATTAATCGTTACAAAATTCAAATAATCTCGGCAGCTGATTGGCTGGAAAAATAGGGCACTAAACACTAAATATAATACGCTTAGAAATTTGAAAATAAAAGTATTACGATAATCCTACTAATTATTGTGCTCAAGTGTTTACACGTTAAACCTAACAATGGTGTCATAGAATTGGAAATCCCCACTATTTTGCGTTTACAGACACTTTTAATAAGATATTCGATATACTGAAAATTTCTTATGACTTGACATACACCGATATCGCAATACCCACGAAATAAACTGGAATCGCACGATTATGCATCAATTGGTCAATTACCATCCGTCTGTCTTAATTGATCATACGAACTGCAAGTTTATTACTTAGCATTACACTATCATTAATGTTAATGTAAAACAAACGAATCAGGCGTATTCGCAACAACAGAAGACCAGCACCGCGGTGTTGTAGTTTTGTGACTATAAAACATTTGCATAAATTTGAATAGCCTATTTGCCTGCATATATGACTAATTGATTTTTTAAATTTCATAAAATTATATTTGAAATTATTTTCGATTTGCATAAAATCGACACAAAAATCAAACGATGGAATTTTGGCTGATTGATTTTCTGTCTCTACGAACCTGATATGTGAGGACCTTATATGTTCAGAATGCATTTTATCATATCATGTATTTGCATTCTGTTTGTTGAGTATCTACTGGGATAATTACAGAGTGACGGTTTATCTGTTTAAGCGTGGTATGGTCTTCGTGGACGTGAAGGACGTGGTGGGACTTTTGACATGTCAAAAAATAACGTGCCAGGGACGTGTTCAAATTAAAACGCAGTGATTATGTAGTAAGAACGTAACAGGGCGTGAATAAAACTTCATTGTCGCAGGAGAAGCGTGGTGCGGACTTGAGAAGAAAGCGAGCTGAATTGTTACTACGCTTTTGTTACGTCAATGAGGATCTCACTACGTCTCAACCAGGTGTATGCTAAGACCAAAGTACGTTCACGTACTGCACTAGGTTGTAATTTTGCTCCGCCACGTCTTTAGTACGTTTGCAACAGGTGACCAGTACGTTCCTGTCAGGTTCTGAGCAATTGGTATAAATACTGGATTCATAGCACATTCTTTCATTTCCAGTCACATATATGTTAACAAATGAATGCAATTTGTTATTGTACCAGGACAACAAGCCATTTTGGATGCTCAAATTGCAATTTTCTAAATACGAAATAGAAGAAAAAGGAATATGAAGCAACCTAGATTATGTTGTGTTAGTAAATGGTTATCAGCAGACAGAACACTTCTGTTCGGCCATCATGACCATTTAAAATAAATGGACCCATGGTACAGTATACATTCGGAGCTAGTGAATGCAATGAGGACGTTATTGGGACTTAGGGAGAGCGCAGTGCAGTCTGCATGGACGTAGTGAGTACGTTATTGGGACGTAGTATAAACGCAATAGACCTGGTAACAACGGGAAGCTGCACGTGTAATGACCTTATTCGGAACGTGATAGACGCAGCGAAAACCTGGCAAAGACGTTGTAAGGACGTAGTGAGAACCTTGGTGCATCATTTTTGTAGAGTTTGACCCCGTCCCCGCCACGTCCATCAACTTTTCAGGACGTGATTGGAACTTTGCGAGCGTGGTGCGGACGTGTTCTGGTGTGATGGGGACATTACCTGGTAAGGAAGTATTTATCATATGATATCGCGATTCAACGTAAACATTGCCACTAGTCACTGGAATATAATACAAACATCATTCATTTGAATGAACACAAATAATATGGTACGAAAAACTATTTCATAATCGATCTTGCTAATTGTTTTTCAAAATATGCAATTATGCATTAAACCGCCAAGCCTTTTTTATTGCATATGATATAAATGTGAATGGAAAACAAATTCGGTTATTTTTTCGCTCGGGTATATCCGGCACTTTTTGATGATAAACGAAAGATATTTTATCAATCATTTAAATTGGTGATCGCCAAAGCGGTTTTGCACGGTTTCGTAACATCGAAATAATTTAAACGGGACCATGTAGCTTGGTGTAAACGAATAAAAGCATGATAGCGTTATACATGCATTTAAAGATAATGTACATCATTTTGTACCAACACTGTTGATTTTAAATCAAATATTAATTAATTCAGAATGCACCATCGAAGTATATCAAGTTGTTTCATTAATGGAAATTTCTGACTATACTATTTGAATGTAATCGCATTTTTATTGTTATTAGACAGAAGCATTATGCTTTAAGACATATCAAACAAATGCAATGCACTTCTGTTTACTTTTTACACTGGCGAGTACATGTTTTATGAATCATAAAATTATGATAACTTTTAGGGAAATTCCCTTTTCTTTACAGGTCTTCTAATTTTACACTGGTAATGGAGAACAACCTAGATTACTCATGCTAAATATTAAATAAAACGTATAACACTTATGCCTATGTTTTGAAATGATCGTTATGTGGGCGTCACAGCAAGACAGTTATCTTCCTTAGTATAGAACTTCTTATTTATCCACGAATGCCATTTGTATCAACGTCCTGATGGAGCTTGTATAAATTCACGGAGACTGTTTAAGTAAAACCTTGTTGGAATAAATACCTGTCAAACAGGTCAGTATTATTTTAATATATGTGTAAAAACCTTGTGAATGTCACCCTTGAAATCGTCACACATTTTCAAGGCAAAAATCTACATCCTCGTGTAAGGTGTAACTCGCATGAGCACACATACTAATATAGCAAAGTGTCATATTCATAATATTCTAATCTTGCCTATTTAAACAGTTGTAAATTAAACATAATGTATTAAGTAGATGTTTTCATATAATTCAACTAGTTTTACTTTTAGATATTAATTAGTTGCAGTCTGTCTATTGTCAAAACCTATGATTGTCTCATTTAATTGTGTTATTTACATTACGGTTCTTAAATTAGACAATTAAATTGTTTACAACACTTTTTTATCAAGGTTAATATTGCAAAAACAAAAGTATTGGTTTTCAAAAAGGGTGGTCAACTTGAGGAAGAAAGAAGTAGACTTATTGTAATGATCCAATAAAGGTCGTGAACGGTTTAACATAAGTTGGTTTATATTTTTCAAGTAGATAATCTATGTTTAAAATGGCGGAAGTAATGTCTACGAAAGTCAAAAAGATATTGCTATATATTTTTAACTCTCTGCAAAAATGTCCTTGATTACCTTACAAAACTTTGTTTAAACTTTATGATTCCAAAGTTGCCTCTGTATTATTATACGGATCAGAACTGTGGGGTTTAAAAAGCCAAATGTGTTGAAAATGTCCAAATATATGCTTGCAAACGTTATCTGAATGTTGATTTATATTCATGCAATGATTCCATACTAGATGATCTAGGAAGATTCCCAATGTTTATTTATCCTGCTAAACGCTGCATTAAGTATTGGCTACGTTTATTATGCTTGCCAAAAGGTAGATATGTTAGGTTGTATTACGAAATGAATAAGTATTTTGATTCTATAGGACATAATTAGTGGGTACCTGAAGTGAGGTTACAGTTAAATCATATTGGGTATGGTTATATATGGGAGGCACAAGACGTAGCCAACCCAGAATTGTTTATAATTAATTATGAACAAAGATTGAAATATATTTATGTACACATACCCAACTTTCGCGGACATGCTGATTTGGAAAATCGATAAAACATTTACATTAAACAAAGAAGGGGATTTTCACTATAATCGTCATAACTTTTATTCTATTTAAAATACGAAATTTGTATTCATCACAAAAGTTTAATTAATCTTTTATCTTTCTAATGTTGTATTTTTTATTATTTTAAATTAATGCTTTCTTCGACCCTTTTGCGTTTGAAAAAGACACCTATCGATTCCCTCTATATTCAATGTAAAAAGCGTAAAATTGGTAGATTTTTCAATGAAAATTTGATGTTTTCAGCATCATAACTCTTTTGGGGGAAATGTGATCAAATTAGTACTCATTGCATTCGTTTGGAAAATTTAATTTCTTTCACCATGTAAGATATGAAAACAATCAAATAATATCTTCTTCGACCCTTTTGATGATTTTTAAAACTACCCCTTAGATTTTTTAAGTTCAATTCGTCAATCGTTCGGCAAATCTCGGATATTTACGTACGTTTACGGACACGACGTGCATTTGGCGATGATCATATCTGCTGATTAGGTATCCATGTATATACAGTCACAGCATGATGCATTATACAGGGTAATAAAATTTGGACGCGTTGAATCATCAAGTTTTGGGATAATTAAGTTTAAGACTAAAACATATAACAACATGGATGAAAATATTAGAATCTGTGAAATATTTTACTTTACTTCCGTTTAAAAAGCAAAATCGATATTTATGACCCAATTTGTTGATATTATAAAAAAATAACATATCAAAGTAAAAAAATGGTTTTTACTTTTGTTAAAGCCCAAATACTTTTTGAATGTTAAAATTGAAGTAGGTCTTATTTTACCCAGATAGATGTAAAACTGATTTTACTTGCAATTAAAACGTTCCAATTTTTTTATCACAAAGTTCATATATAAATACAGCATAGTATTTTTTAATAATGTTGCAAAAAATAAGAAAAAGCATCTGACAACTATTTTATGAAATATACCTAATGGAAGGCATTATGTAAATATTGTTACAAATCAAGTAGTATATATTTCTTATATTTTACTATTGTTCTAATGTTTGCATCTCATTGTTCTAATGGACCTTAAATAGACGATGGCATTTCATTAAATGAAATTTATTATTAATTCATTTTGATAATATAATTATATGCTAAATATATCATTTTGGCATACGTCCAAATGTCACTTATAAAACATGTCATAAAATAATATAGATTACCTACTTTGTATATTTATTTTTTCAATGATGTGTAAACAAAGGACGGATAATAAAATCATATTTTTAAGATCCCTTTATATGGTTGCTAACTTTATCTGATTATTGATTTTTTATACGCATCTCACATTGACTCATAAACAATTGGGCACGTCGAGTTATTTATGTTAGATATCATTTCAATCAAGACGGATGGAAATTGCCATAAAATTACAGAAATTGAATGTACTGTTTATATACCAGGTCTATAGCTTAATATCAATCGTATTTTTTTCTATTTTGTGATGGAAATAACTATCTGCAACAGTTATTGAAGGTTGTAATGGATACGGAAGTAATTTAATTTGTAATCATGGACCTACAAGACGTGCGACATAGTGCAAAATTTCTGGTTACTCGATCGACCCTAATTGATTTTATCCCGCGACCCTAGATATTTTCATGATTTTATCCGAGGAATGGAAAATCCTCTTTCTACTTTTTACCTTCCCACATGCTTTCAATAGCCAAATAAAGTCCATACCTACTAACCGACTTTTAATGAGAAAAGAAAAAACATATTTTCACGCCTAAGTGTAATCCTGATGATTTAATGTTAATTTCAGTAGTGAAAATAAATATATTGTAAGCTAATGTGTTTATATGCAGAATAGAATCAAATTACTATTTGACTGCATACAATAAAAAAATTATTACTAGGATTTCTTAGTTTTGTCTTTTCATAATATTCGCATTTGCAAAATTAATTTTACTGATGAAACAAATTAATGTCAATATCATATGTTTCTGTACATCTGAACGACGTACATAATAGTTGGGACATGCTCAAGTCTTATCAGAGATCCAAAAGTAATGTACAGTGAAATATCGATTTTTTGGATCAATTAAGATAACAGATTTTATCTGTTACGCGTGACTGACTTTATTACTTTATGACCCCTAATAAAGTCAGCATAACGCAAGCAAGGAGGGTAACAATAGGTAGACTGTATATAAACCCCTGAATTGTAGTTGTTTCCCTTGAAAATTGATCAGACACTCGATAAGGCCATGTCCGCCAAAGTTGGACATGGAAATGGGTTGCAAATTGTTCTGACAATGTTAAACTATGTCACTATGGTCTTTTTAAAAGGTCCTACAATGTGGAAAAGTATGTAAATGCTATTGATGTGAACAAGTTTAGAAAATGTCTAGCTAGTTTTAGAAGTACTTCACACCCGCTTATAATTGAGAAAGTAGACATTTTGGAACTTCTAGAAATTATAAAGATTGTCCCTATTGTGAATGTTTTATCGAGGATGAGTATCATTTTGTACTAACTTGTCCATTGTATGCAAAGTTACGCAATAGAAATATATTCCTGAATATTATTTTAATAATCCATCTGTCCAAAAGTTCTATAACCTTATGTCAGTCGAAAACAATTGTGTTATTCGAAACATTACAATGTACTTAAATTATGCATTTAAGGAAAGAAAGCTTTTCTTAAATTGACTTAATTTATTGTTTAAATTCAATTCTGTTGAACTGCATATCGTGATACATAATTATATGCAAAACAGGTAACATAACTACATATTGTGACATTTGTGTATCATAATTATGTTGTTTCATTTCTGTTGACTGTTTATTGTGATATATAGTTATGATAATGTAAACATGCAACATGACTGAATGTTGTAACAATAATGTATCGTAATTATACTGTCACAATTTTATTTTGTCGAAAAGTTATTGTGATATATGTTTATGTATAATGTAAAACATGTAACTTGACTGAACGTTATAACATTAATGTATCAAACTATGTTGACATAATTTTATTATGTTGACATTCAAAGTGATATTGTAAAACATGTAACATTACTACACACTGTAGCATTAATTATTTGAATACTATGTGTATGGGCCGGTGGCCAAGCAACACAATTAAGAATTTAATTGAATTGAATTGAATCCTACCCGACAGCTACTTTAATATGGACATCCTGGAATATGTAAAATATTTACTGAGCCTTGTTTATCTTTCATCACTGTTCATTCCATATTTCGAAGCACTAAATTATACAATGTTTTATCTAACCGTTTTCAGAAATAATTAAGCAACGTTGTTGTTTTTACTTTTGGCTGAAATAATACATCGTACATGACAATAATGTAGTTTAACATGCTTATTCGTCCTACTGTCGAGTGTACAACATTATATTGAACATTTCTAAAATACTAGATTTATAGCTGTCTCAAGAGGTTTAACAGGTATGTTAGTTACGTGCATTAACATACAAACTGCTCCATCGAGCTTCCTCTAAAGCACAATCTAACACTTTGTGTTATTTTAGATCATTGGAACATAACCGATTGGGCCATTTAACAGATGAAGTTACGTCACTGTGGACACCCATGCACCACAGGAAACAAATAAGAACTTT
The DNA here is from genome assembly GCA_964023205.1 of Lutraria lutraria. Classification (NCBI taxonomy): domain Eukaryota; kingdom Metazoa; phylum Mollusca; class Bivalvia; order Venerida; family Mactridae; genus Lutraria; species Lutraria lutraria. The sequence continues at coordinate 13,240,680 of OZ026834.1, read as the reverse complement.
GAATAAATTAAGAGTAGAATCATACAACATTGATTTTGCCAGTCATTTCATTAATACTTGAAAGACATGTAAGCAAGTGTTTGAAGTCTTATCTTTCTGAAAATAAACTTCTTTACGACAGACAATCAGGATTCCGTAAAGACCACTCGTGTCAAACTGCTTTAATAAGAATTATTGATGACTGGATTTCAGCTGTAGACAATAATGAAATAGTTGGCACACTGCTCATTGATTTAAGTAAAGCGTTTGACTTAGTAAACCATGATATTTTACTACAAAAGCTTTCATTATATGGTATTCAGTTTTCAACATTAGATTGGTTTAAATCCTACCTCAATTTTAGAACTCAAAAAACATTTATATCTGGCAAATATTCTGGCCCTGGTAATGTTTTAGCAGGTGTTCCACAGGGCTCAGTTCTTGGCCCGCTATTGTTTTTGACATATATCAATGACTTGCCTCTGTCACTTTCACATTCTATTGCCGACATATTTCTTGATGATACCACCTTATCAACTCACAGCAAGTCTTTAGATCATGTAATATTTTCACTTACCAGAGATTTATTGCATGCTGATCAGTGGTGTAAACTTAATCAAATGTCTATTAATTCTAAAAAATCCAAGGTTTTATTTATAACAAGTAAACGAAATAAACATCAAATTGTTGAATCCAATATCAACATTCCTTTTCAAGGTAATTCAATTGAAGCTACTTCATCAGCAAAGCTATTAGGTATCACAATTAACGATAGCCTATCATGGGCAGACCATATCAATAATGTGATAAAGAAATGTAATTCCTATTTGTACCTCTTATCTAGAATTAAAAACTTTCTTTCGATTGAAACTAGAAAACGTTTTTATAATGCATACATTCTTCCCCATTTTGACTTTTGCTGTATTATATGGGGAAATTGTACTAGCAGTCTTGAAGATAAACTTATAAAATTCCAGAAAAGAGCGGCTAGAGTAATTCTTGATAGCGATTATTCTACTCCTTCAACTGCTCTTTTTTCAAAACTTAAATGGATGACATTTCATGAGCGTGTTATTTATCAGAAAGCTATCCAAATGTACAAGACTCTCAGAGGAGATGCACCAGATTATCTTCAGAATGCATTTACATTTACTACAGATATTCATTCACGACTGTTACGTTCTTCTTCTACATACCAATTGTACAGTCCAAAACCCAACACCGAGTTATTTCGCCATACTTTTGTTTTCTCTGGCACCTCAATATGGAATTCTATCCCTCTTTACATCAAAAACTCTACTTCTATTCAACATTTTAAAACTTTATATCTACGCTGGGTGAAGCCATCATACTTTGAAACATCCCATGCTATTGCTACAACCTAATGACTGGCTAGCAAACTTCATGCAAACATTACTATTGCAGGTATAAAAATCTATATATCCGTCTGCAAAATTATTCCTTTGTGTATTATGTTTTTAAAATGCCATTGCTTTAAGTATATTGATTATGTCGTTCACATGTATAATGATACGCTGGCTCCTATGGTGTGTCTATATCGGATTAAGCGTTTTTGTTTAATTACAGCTGTAGATATTGTCTTGATAAAGTTTCTATAATTATGCATAGGTATACCTCATTTTTTTTTTTTTTTTTTTTTTTTTTTTTTTTTTTCAAATCCTTTCACTGACACTCTTTTATGAATTTTTCAACTTATATTGTGAGACATCATAGGGGCCAAAATATCAAATATCATTATTTTCTTGGCATAGTTATTTTTCTAGTTCATTGTTCATTGTTGAGGATCTTATGGAAGATTGATTGTTTAGTATATTGTCAAATAAGTTTCCTCGTAAAATAAAGTCTTTATTATTATTATTATTATAGTAAACCCAACGATCTATTAAGACGATCGAAACCTTTGTGATACAAAAGCAGTAGTTCGAAATGCACAATTGGCTGTGTGCCCAAGGGAAACAATCGCCAGACATGGAAAATCGTTCGTCTGATACGACGGATACTACGTCGGTCAAAGGGAAACAATCATCAGACATGGAAAATCGTTCGTCTGATACGACGGATACTACGTCGGTCAAAGGGAAACAATCACCAGACATAGAAAATCGTTCGTCTGATACGACGGATACTACGTCGGTCAAAGGGAAACAATCACCAGACATGGAAAATCGTTCGTCTGATACGACGGATACTACGTCGGTCAAAGGGAAACAATCACCAGACATGGAAAATCGTTCGTCTGATACGACGGATACTACGTCGGTCAAAGGGAAACAATCACCAGACATAGAAAATCGTTCGTCTGATACGACGGATACTACGTCGGTCAAAGGGAAACAATCACCAGACATAGACAATCGTTCGTCTGATACGACGGATACTACGTCGGTCAAAGGGAAACAATCACCAGACATAGAAAATCATTCGTCTGATACGACGGATACTACGTCGGTCAAAGGAAAACAATCACCAGACATAGAAAATCGTTCGTCTGATACGACGGATACTACGTCGGTCAAAGGGAAACAATCACCAGACATGGAAAATCTTTCGTCTGATACGACGGATACTACGTCGGTCAAAGGGAAACAATCATCAGACATAGAAAATCGTTCGTCTGATACGACGGATACTACGTCGGTCAAAGGGAAACAATCACCAGACATAGAAAATCGTTCGTCTGATACGACGGATACTACGTCGGTCAAAGGGAAACAATCATCAGACATAGAAAATCGATCGTCTGATACGACGGATAGTACGTCGGTATCATCAGACATAGAAGCTCGTTCGTCTAACACAATGGATACTACGTCGATAAAAAAAAAGCAAGTAAGACAGTTTTTTTTATTATACTGTGTATTTTCTGAAACGCGAACACACGTGGGACAAATCGTCAGTTTCCAAATTTCCTGAACAGTACTTCGCTCATCAGCAATGCAAATTACGTTAGAGATGTTTAACGCTGATAAGGAAAAGTCGAGAAAGGGGTACATTATCTATCGCAATAAAACATCATTTTTGAGCGTTCGGTTATAATTTTTTGTTTCTTGGTATTAAAGTATGACATTTAATCTTTGTAAATAACGTAAAATACCAATTTACGTTATTTTAGCGATTGTAACCAAGCCACATACCTTAATGTGATGGATTGTAGCGAAAACTAATTCAATTTCATATTTAATATAAATGGGAAGTGTCCGTATGTGATCAACTAAACATAATAATTGTGAATTAGTTAATACAGAAATTTTTAATTTATTCCAATTAAAAACTTGATATCCGGCATGGCGAACTTGAAACGTTACACCTTATTATCACTTTGCTTAAATGAGCTAGAAGTGATTTTAACCTTCAAGGTTAAAACCACATTATCCATACTTCTGATCCGATGTATGACATGCAACTACTTTGTACTTAACTCCGCTAAAAGGTTTATCTTTTTAAAAGTTAAACAGTCGAATTATCGATTTAAATATAAGAAAGATTATCTAGAAATTGTAACATAACCTATAATGCTATCATGTAGAAATTATAAATGAATATAAATATCTTGTGTATATTTTAGTCAAATGAATATGTTACAGTACATTCTGTAAAACTCCTAAATCATTAGAGCTATGTACAGTCTAGTTCAAAAGTCTCCAATTACCTCCTGATTTACATAATAAAACAATTAACACATGATTTTATACGTAGCTAAAATGTGGGGATTTGGTAATTATAAGGTAACCGAAAATGTTCAACATAAATTTCTGAGATAGGCTCTTAAACTAAAGCGATCTACTCTAAACTACATTTGTGTTACTAACGTAATGTGCGTAAAGCTATTGTGGACTCGATTTATAAGGTTGAGAGTTGAGTTGATAGACTCGTGAATTGTACGTATTTTTGTATCTAATCACCAGTCTTAATTAATTAATCCCAACGTTTATATAGCAAAACGGTTACGAGTAGACTTAATCACAACACGGCAGAAATTTAAGAAAACCCTGATAAAGTACAGTCAACAGTCTATGAACGACAGTCTAAAACTACCGAACCTCCGCAGAGCGACAGTTATATACTGTATATGGTGTACGGTGAAATTTGCGTTACATCATTTTCATTACATATAGAAGGATAAAAATATGTATGTATGTTTCAAATGAATGAATGGAAATTCATCATCAAATGTATGTAGTTACTAAAGTCAAGACAAGTCAAACTCATATAATGTACATTCATGACAAAATGAGGAGACAAACATGGATATTGTTAAATATACTATGATTTTCATAAAAAACAATGAATTAAGAATATTAGATCAAATTTCGACGACAATAAGAGGTATGTGGAGAGTCTATTTTTCTAGATGTAAATAAACATCATGTCTTGTATATAGATGTTTTTAAATGTTCTATAAATATTATATAATTTTAAAAAGAATACACATGCGGAACATTTCTGTAACTTGGCCGAACTATTCGGCAAAGTTGTCTCCCTTGAAAACGTCTTATCGATCACTCCGATAACGTTTATCGATAAACTGATTTACTATAGATTTATATAGGAGCTGTATGGTTTAACACTAATAACTTGTTTACAACATTAAATGAGAAATTTTATAACCTCGTGAAGTTATCTTCATTCTCTGCACTTTATTTCAATATATTTTTTATTAATGTGGTATGTGAACTTATTGCTTCCATTTTCGTTTGAAGTTGGTGACTATCATTCATTCATAATTCTATATAAAAACTGTCAAAATACTCTTAAACCTCATTTTTGACAGGCCATAAAGTTGTTTTTTACAAAAATGACATTTCTTTATAACCTCGTGAAGTATTCTGTGGTGTCCAAGCTTTATTACAATATATTTTTTAAGAAATTTGAAAATGTGGAAATTGCTTCCAATTTAGTTTGAAAATGGAGATATTCGCGTTCAAGCTCGCGTTTCGGTATCAATATTGTATTAAGTACATTGTACATGTACAGTAGTCGATGTAGCAACTACCGAATTAGTTGTTGTTATTATGACCTTTCATACATTTAAAGACATTGAACAGCTACTATATAAGTGCCCCCCCCCCCCCCAAAATCCACATGAGGTCTAATCTCTTAATTTTTTTATTGCCCCTAATGGGATTAATCCTGTCTTTTCACGGTCAGCTAAGTGTCTGTAGACTTGACACCTAGTCATGCATATTGGAGGGTCATAAATTTTATTGATTTTAGTGATAATTAGTTTATGGATAACTTCCTGTTGTTTTTATAAGCATTTTATGCAAATAATGAATGTTGTCCTTAATTACCAGATTATGTAAAAACAGTTAATACATGAAAAATGCAACTGAATGCTTCTTCTATTTCTAAATCAAATAATTATATTTATACATGAAATTATTTTTTACAAGATAACTATTATAATCTTTAAACTGACTATATTTATACAGGTATTGCTTGAGAATATATATTGGTTAGAACTATTTAACAGGTATAAAAGGTGTTAGGATACGTTGGTATTAATTTTACAAAATGGACGTTTAATTTATCAAAGTCATCATTTATTTGAGTAATTAATTTCTTTAATCATATTAAATGAGCTGTCTTATTCTAAATATTTTTCATTTAATATAAACATACTTTTTTTAAAAAAAGGAATAATTTGTTTTTAATTAAACATTGAATCAATTTAAGTATCTATACAGTAGCTATATATTAGCCATAAATTTAAGTGACTGATTATGTAATTAGAAGCTAGACTATCAATGACCCTGTCTGTTTTATTAGCCCCCCTACTGTGGAATATACAGGACTGCTGGGTCTTAGTCACATGCCTCGCATTCCTGGTTCAATGTCTTTAACACGTGACTAATTGTTAAATTGCTTTAGCAGGTGTATAATTTAAGTCGGTACATTTTTACCATGTTACAAAAAACTGCTAATTTGGCAAACTGTTCGATAATTCAATAGCTCGATACATATCTATTTTCTTAATCAGGTTTATATAAGCGGGTCTAAAAACTCAAAATATGATACTTTACGGTCACCCTGTGAATATAAATATATCTCTTACAAATTAATAAATGAAGGCAGACAGTTTTATTGAGAAAACACCTGATGAAGGTGAAATTAAATGATTTTCTCGTGCATGTTTTACCGGAAACATATTCTGCAGAAAGGATTATCTTCAGAAAATATGTATGTATTTAAATCCTTGTTATTTATCACGCTTTATAAAACTACGATTTGTTTCAACTTTTCCAGTCGTGAGCTTGCTGGGTCTGAAACATAGATTAAGTGATTTTATAAACTCAGAAGTATCAAGAACTTATATACATATAAGTCCTTGGAAGTATATTCCAATTATTCTTTAAATTATTCTTTAAAGCCCAATTGATTTTGATTGTAGTAAATTAAAACAATAGATAAATTGATAATAAAATATAAGAAATATATTTTATTCGAACCAATTTCGATGTACAACAATATTTTACACAATGCCTTTTTTAGTCTCATCTAGTAAAAATGTTGTCAAATGCTTTTTCTTATTTCTTTGCAATATCATTGAAAAAATACCGTGCTATATTTCTATAATTTTATGTACTTCTTGGTTGAAAAGAATATTAAGAAAATGCATTCGTGTGGATACGTTTTACTATCTGATACAGATATGGCTAAAGCCTCTGACCACTTTTATGACTGATGATATACAATTAACAGGATGTTACGTAATATTTATTGATTTTATCGCCCTGTTAAAGGGATATTGCTCATTCATGCAGTATCGGCCGGGTGTTAAAATTGACATACAATGTTTGGTATACGCCATTTCAAATTAAATACCAATTTATTATTATCATTATTATTATTGAAAGTGCCGTTTTAACTTTTTTAAGTCCAAAGAGATTTACTAATACAGTTCTACTAGGACAGTAACCAATAAATATCTAAATTTAAAGATAGATAGATAAATCTTTATTTTTGATTTATAGACATACATGATATTGTACGTAAACAGTGAATGAGTAAGACTAACAAACAATCCCTGATTCTCGCGCACACACTCGCACATACATACCCCAACACCCTTAAAACAGCAAATAGCTAAATTTAAAGACATTGGACAGCTCCTATTTAAGTGACCCCAAATGCTACAGGAGGTCTATTCTCTTAATTGTTTTATTGCCCCTTATCTGTCTAATCCTGTCTTGTCACGGTCACTTTAGTGTCTGGTTAAAAGATTTATAGGGATAATTAGTTTATGAAAGCTTTTGTTGTTTTTATAAGCATATAAAACAAATTACATTATGTATATTGAATACTGATATTATTAAATAATAATAAAAAAAAATTTCAGAGTTTCCAATATCATGTTTGCCTTACTTAGCACTGTCATTAGAGATCGCGTTCCAACATCGACTTGTATCTGGTCAGGAAATAAAAATCACTATGTCAGTTTGACTTGTCCCCGAGCTGTGTAAAAACATGCATTTTTTTAGAAATGCGAAAGTTGAAAAATTAATCGTGCCCGTGGAAAAACTCAACATATTTTATTCTGTCGAACGAGTGGATTTTTGAATTATATATTCATATAATTATTTCCTTTAGTAGTGTGAAACAGGGATGCTATATATACCTGTGTGAAATGAATATATATACACGTATAGAACTGTGTTCTGTAAGGTGTTTGATTCCGAAAAATCAAAATATATTACTGCTGTAATATTTCATCTATGTACTTTCCTTGACCTTATATAAAGTCATTAAATTGGAATCAAACAACATCAGTTTACTGCTGGTTTGTTAATGTTATTCAAATCAATATTCATTTATTCATTTAAAGATCAACATTCAAATATGTAATAATGTATTTTAAAGACCATGATCCTTCACCCTCTTGAGAAAAATAATACTTTCAAATTCCCTAAAACTCAGATCGCACAAAAAACGACCATGATATATAGATCTCGGTTTAACGCTAAATAATATATATTCGATAAGGTTAACTAAACTTTATAAGGTTAACTTGCTAAAATCAATACTTACTACTTTTGTTTTTTTTTGGCGTAAAGGGAAACAACTAGTTTATAACACAGGTAAAAAAATCAATAACGACAAGAGTTGTCTTTTCATAGGGAAATAGCGTCAATGTTCATCACTGTTCATTCCATAATTCGAAGCACTAAATTATACAATGTTTTATCTAACCGTTTTCAGAAATAATTAAGCAATGTTGTTGTTTTTACTTTTGGCTGAAATAATACATCGTACATGATAATAATGTAGTTTATTATGCTTATTCGTCCTACTGTCGAGTGTACAACATTATATTGAACATTTCTAAAATACTAGATTTATAGCTGTCTCAAGAGGTTTGTTAGTTACGTGCATTAACATACAAACTGCTCCATCGAGCTTCCTCTAAAGCACAATCTAACACTTTGTGTTATTTTAGATCATTGGAACATAACCGATTGGGCCATTTAACAGATGAAGTTACGTCACTGTGGACACCCATGCACCACAGGAAACAAATAAGAACTTTGAATAAATTAAGAGTAGAATCATACAACATTGAGTAAACCCAACGATCTATTAAGACGATCGAAACCTTTGTGATACAAAACCAGTATTTCGAAATGGGTAATTTGCTGTGTGCCCAAGGCAAACAATCGCCAGACATGGAAAATCGTTCGTCTGATACGACGGATACTACGTCGGTCAAAGGGAAACAATCACCAGACATGGAAAATCGTTCGTCTGATACGACGGATACTACGTCGATCAAAGGGAAACAATCACCAGACATAGAAAATCGTTCGTCTAATACGACGGATACTACGTCGGTCAAAGGGAAACAATCACCAAACATAGAAAATCGTTCGTCTGATACGACGGATACTACGTCGGTCAAAGGGAAACAATCACCAGACATAGACAATCGTTCGTCTGATACGACGGATAGTACGTCGGTATCATCAGACATAGAAGCTCCTTCGTGTATCACAATGGATATTACGTCGATCAAAATGAACCAAGTAAGACAGTTTTTTTTATTATACTGTGTATTTTCTGAAACGCGAACACACGTGGGACAAATCGTCAGTTTCCAAATTTCCTGAACAGTACTTCGCTCATCAGCAATGACAATTACGTTAGAGATGTTTAACGCTGATAAGGAAAAGTCTAGAAAGGGGTACATTATCTATCGCAATAAAACATCATTTTTGAGCGTTCGGTTATAATTTTTTGTTTCTTGGTATTAAAGTATGACATTTAATCTTTGTAAATAACGTAAAATACCAATTTACGTTATTTTAGCGATTGTAACCAAGCCACATACCTTAATGTGATGGATTGTAGCGAAAACTTATTCAATTTCATATTTGATATAAATGGGAAGTGTCCGTATGTGATCAACTAAACATAATAATTGTGAATTAGTTAATACAGAAATTTTTAATTTATTCCAATTAAAAACTTGATATCCGGCATGGCGAACTTGAAACGTTACACCTTATTATCACTTTGCTTAAATGAGCTAGAAGTGATTTTAACCTTCAAGGTTAAAACCACATTATCCATACTTCTGATCCGATGTATGACATGCAACTACTTTGTACTTAACTCTGCTAAAAGATTTATCTTTTCAAAAGTTAAACAGTCGAATTATCGATTTAAATATAAGAAAGATTATCTAGAAATTGTAACATAACCTATAATGCTATCATGTAGAAATTATAAATGAAAATAAATATCTTGTGTATATTTTAGTCAAATGAATATTTTACAGTACGTTCTGTAAAACTCCTAAATCATTAGAGCTATGTACAGTCTAGTTCAAAAGTCTCCAATTACCTCCTGATTTACATAATAAAACAATTAACACATGATTTTATACGTAGCTAAAATGTGGGGATTTGGTAATTATTAGGTAACCGAAAATGTTCAACATAAATTTCTGAGATAGGCTCTTAAATTAAAGCGATCTACTCTAAACTACATTTGTGTTACTAACGTAATGTGCGTAAAGCTATTGTGGACTCGATTTATAAGGTTGAGAGTTGAGTTGATAGACTCGTGAATTGTACGTATTTTTGTATCTAATCACCAGTCTTAATTAATTAATCCCAACGTTTATACAGCAAAACGGTTACGAGTAGACTTAATCACAACACGGCAGAAATTTAAGAAAACCCTGATAAAGTACAGTCAACAGTCTATGAACGACAGTCTAAAACTACCGAACCTCCGCAGAGCGACAGTTATATACTGTATATGGTGTACGGTGAAATTTGCGTTACATCATTTTCATTACATATAGAAGGATAAAAATATGTATGTATGTTTCAAATGAATGAATGGAAATTCATCATAAATGTAGTTACCAAAGTCAAGACAAGTCAAACTCATATAATGTACTTTCATGACAAAATGAGGAGACAAACATGGATATTGTTAAATATACTATGATTTTCATAAAAAAACAATGAATTAAGAATATTAGATCAAATTTCGACGACAATTAGAGGTATGTATGTGGAGAGTCTATTTTTCTAGATGTAAATAAACATCATGTCTTGTATATAAATATATACTAGTAGATGTTTTTAAATGTTCTATAAATATTATATAATTTTAAAAAGAATACAGTTGGAGTATTGTTGACTTCAGAATACCGTTTATACAACGGATAGCATGTTTGTATTTAATGTATTGGACCATTATCTTTTCACCTATACATGAAAAGATTAAATGAGTTGTGAACAATCTTCTGACAATATTTCGTAAGAGCATGCCTAACAAAGGAGAAATGCCAATCTGTACAATTTCGTTGAAGTACACATAGAAATATTTTTAATGTGCACGTATTACATTTGATTTAATAAGTTACCGATTTACTTTTTTGTATTCCATTTTTCATAAAGTTTATTTTGGCTTTTGTAATTATAATTCGAACGTCAAGCATGTATTACCGAGTCTTTCATTTACTGGAGTTCTTGCCCTCTTTCCGATTTCTATTGGTAAGTGATGGTTTCGAGTACGAAATCCAATCATAGCGCATTGTAAAGACGACAAGGTTGAAGATAAAATAGATTCTTTCGCACTACAAAAACATTATTTCAATTTTCAAAGAGGAAATACATTTATTAAGGTAGAGTCTAATAGAGAAATTTCAACCCATATAGAACATGAGATACAACAACAAAATAGAACATGGTATTTAACATATAGAACATATGATACAACATAATTATTATAGAACATTGGATATAACATATAGAACATATGATACAACACAAAGAACATTGGATATAACATATAGAACATGAGAAAAAAACATATATAACATGGGTTATAGCAAAAAGAATAAATGACACAACACATAGAACATGGGATATAATATACCGAACATAAGATATACCACATAGAGCATAGGATACATCACATAGATCATAGGATACATCACATAGAACATAGGATACACCACATAGACAATAGGAAACAACACATCGATCATAAAATACAACACATCGATCATAGAATACAACACATAGATCATAGAATACAACACATAGATCATAGGATACAACACATCGATCATAAAATATAACACATAAAACATAGGAAACAACACATAGATCATAGAATAAAACACATAGATAATAGAATACAACACATAGATAATCAAATACAACACATCGATCATAAAATACAACACATCGATCATAGAATACAACACATATATCATAGGATACAACACATAGATAATAAAATATAACACATAAAACATAGGATACAACACATAGATCATAGGATACAACACATAGATCATAGAATACAACACATAAAACATAGGATACACCACACAAAACATAGGATAAACCACATAAAACATATGATAGACCACACAGAACATTGGATACACCACACAAAACATGGGATAAACCACATAGACCATAGTATACACCACATAAAACATAGGATACACCACATAAAACATAGGATAAACCACATAGACCATAGGATACACCGCATTGACCATAGAATACACCACATAAAACATATGATAGACCAAACAGAACATTGGATACACCACACAAAAACATGGGATAAACCACATAGACCATAGTATACACCACATAAAACATAGGATACACCACATAAAACATAGGATAAACCACATAGACCATAGGATACACCGCATTGACCATTGGATACACCACATAAAACATAGGATAAACCACATAGACCATAGTATACACCACATTGACCGTAGGATACACCACATAAAACATAGGATAAACCACATAAAACATATGATAGACCACACAGAACATTGGATACACCGCACAAAACATATGATAGATCACACAGAACATTGGATACACCGCACAAAACATGGGATAAACCACATAGACCATAGTATACACCACATAATACATAGGATACACCACATTGACCATAGGATACACCACATAGACCATAGCATACACCACATAAACATAGGATACACCACACAAAACATAGGATACACCACATAAAACATATGATAGACCACACAGAACATTGGATACACCGCACAAAACATGGGATAAAACACATAGACCATAGTATACACCACATAAAACATAGGATACACCACATTGACCATAGGATACACCACATAGACAATAGGATACACCACATAAACATAGGATACACCACACAGAACATAGGATACACCACATTGACCATAGGATACACCACATTGACCGTAGGATACACCGCATAAAACATAGGATATACCACATGAAACAGAGGATATACCACATAAAACATAGGATACACCACATAAACCATAGGATACACCACATAGACCATAGGATACACCACATAAAACAAAGGATACACCACATAGACCATAGGATACACCACATAAAACATACGATTCACCACATAAAACATAGGATTCACCACATAAAACATAGGATACATCACATAGAACATAGGATACACCACATAAAACAAAGGATACACCACATAGACCATAGGATACACCACATTAAAATAGGATTCACCACATAAAACATAGGATACATCACATAGAACATAGGATACACCACGTAAAACATATGATTCACCCCATAAAACATAGGATACATCACATAAAACATAGGATACACCACATAGAACCAAACATGCCACAAACCACATTTATAATTTCACCTTGCGTGGTCTTTATTCATCAAATGGTTTATGGCTATTTTCATTTTACGCTAAACGCCGTGCACGTTATCTAGGTAAAGTATTTACATATAAATTATATACATACGTATACACTTGATGCACTGAACTGATACAGTTAGTCTACTTAATATTGTGTTCATATTGTTTATAACTGTATAACATTCACTCACATACTGTGTTTATACATTGAAAGTATTATATTGAATGATAAATATTCCGGATACACCACATAAACATAGGATACACCACACAGAACATAGGATACACCACATTGACCATAGGATACACCACATTGACCGTAGGATACACCGCATAAAACATAGGATATACCACTTGAAACAGAGAATATACCACATAAAACATAGGATACACCACATAAACCATAGGATACACCACATAGACCATAGGATACACCACATAAAACATATGATTCACCACATAAAACATAGGATTCACCACATAGACCATAGGATACACCACATAAAACAAAGGATACACCACATAGACCATAGGATACACCACATAAACACCATAAACATAGGATACACCACACAGAACATAGGATACACCACATTGACCATAGGTTACACCACATTGACCGTAGGATACACCGCATAAAACATAGGATATACCACTTGAAACAGAGAATATACCACATAAAACATAGGATACACCACATAAACCATAGGATACACCACATAGACCATAGGATACACCACATAAAACAAAGGATACACCACATAGACCATAGGATACACCACATAAAACATACGATTCACCACATAAAACATAGGATTCACCACATAAAACATAGGATACATCACATAGAACATAGGATACACCACATAAAACAAAGGATACACCACATAGACCATAGGATACACCACATTAAAATAGGATTCACCACATAAAACATAGGATACATCACATAGAACATAGGATACACCACGTAAAACATATGATTCACCCCATAAAACATAGGATACATCACATAGAACATAGGATACACCACATAAAACATATGATTCACCACATAAAACATAGGATACACCACATAAAACATAGGATTCACCACATAAAACATAGGAAACATCACATAGAACATAGGATACACCACATAAAACATATGATTCACCACATAAAAGATAGGATACACCACATAAAACATAGGATACACCACATAGAACCAAACATGCCACAAACCACATTTATAATTTCACCTTGCGTGGTCTTTATTCATCAAATGGTTTATGGCTATTTTCATTTTACGCTAAACGCCGTGCACGTTATCTAGGTAAAGTATTTACATATAAATTATATACATACGTATACACTTGATGCACTGAACTGATACAGTTAGTCTACTTAATATTGTGTTCATATTGTCAGGTCAGGTACGTAGTTTTTATAACTCTATATATACTCCAAAAATATCGGTGAATTTACGTTGAATGATGACAAAATTACTGATCTGTTATTAAAACTGCTTAGCTAAATACCATAACCACTGGTTTTTTTTTGTACTAAATTTTACAATAGAATGTTTTAATTTCAGGTCGAAGGACCGTGGATTAGATCCGGGGGACTGACTGACAAACATCGGCGGATGGTGAGTTTGTTGACCTTTATTTAACATTTTAGCATGCATATTTCATACACACGTTTTATCGCTCTCAAGTCTCTATTTGCATATATTGTGCATACACATGCATTGTAAAGCAGAAGGGTTGATCATATTACGTAATCTGATCGTCTGCTTGAAGGTTTACACCATAACTAGTCATACGAGTTTATTTTTATTATATTTATTGCAACGTTTAGGGCATAGTTTACCTAGTTCCGTTGCACTTTGTGAATAGATATATGAAACTAATCATCATTTAACTTTATTCAATTATCGAATCTGTGTTTATTTTCTGTGCGATAGTAGTCCAGTCAGGGAAATATTTGACCTAGACAAAATTGCAAAAGAATTTATTTTTGTTCCATACGAAAGAACACTATGTAAATAACATACAGAAAAAAGTCCCACAAATTTGCTTTTGTTGTTTTCGAGAAATTTAGACTTAAAGACGAGTTAATTATTTCAACAAGGGAGACAATTCTTGTTTAGATTGGGTCCCGCTGATTCTGACCGCTCTGCAGAATGAAACGGGAACCAATTAAATTTCTTGTACAGTTTTCGGATAAGCAACGTTATCTACAAAAGCCGTAAACGCAACAACAATTTCTTCGCAATTCCGTCTAAAAAAGGGAATTTGGCGAAAGTATACTACGTAACACGAACTAAAATATTACAAGTCTCATGGAAATCGCACAACTGGGTACTGATACTTCAAAAACGTCATTGGAAACTACTATGCAGAATAGCACAATTACCCCACCCACTCACTTGGACAGTTTGGTGAGTAAAGTTATCGTTTTTCTTTTGTACTTGTTTCGTTATTTAAGATTGTTTACGGATTTGTTAGAGTGGTTTTTGCATGTTAAGTCTTAATTTTGCTGAATTTGACCAGATTTTATGGAAAAATGTCACTTGACAGGGTCTATTTTGACTTTGAAACGAAACTGATTGACATGAATTATTAAACTTTTAATCAATGATGTTGAACAGTAGACTATTACTTAAACAATTATCATATCGTTTTTGATGTAGTAAATTTGATTCATAATGCATTACAAGTTGTTGAAGGACTTGGGGTCAATGTTTTACAGGACCCTGTCCACTGTGGAAACATAGTTCTAAAACAAGGTTGTTGGATTGTTGAGTTACTCCGTGCGCCATGGCCAGGAAGATGTTTTGTGACGACTGCCAAAGCCCTTTGCTTTTGATGGATATTGTCAGTGAAAAGAAAAGTGGATTTGGTTTCCAAAGAATAACAAAAGCTGTGCAATGTAGGATATTATATACAGCATACATTTTTCACAAGAACATTTGATAAATTTAATTGTATATAGTTTAAAAAAATATCAATTTTCAGAAGCAAGCTCTGCATAATTTTAGTATGTAAGTGCCATAATACTGTCAAAAATGTAATGTTTGTCTGCAAGCAACATAATAAATGGACAATCTATACACTGTTTTATTTTTTAAAGCATTTTATTTGATATTTTATGTGTGTACATTGTTTTGTAGAAGTAGAACTAACCCTTGGATATCTATGAGGATTGGTTGCCAAGTAGTGAAATTGCATGAGAAAAGACTTAGTAAGTTGTTTTTATTTTCTGATTTAAAACTGATTTTAACATGTTGTTTCAAAGTGTTCTACATTTTATTGTCAATATTAAATCTGAGTGTTTTCAATGTCATGGAATACTAAATGAAAAAAAAATAACTTGATTAGGCAAATATATAAAGAGCTATTTATGAAGTACAGGAAATATATTCTGCAGACATGGCATACTTAACATTCTCCATTAATTTTAACAACAGTAGTCATGTAGTTATAAGTCTAGTTATATTTGTTAGATAAGACATTTTGAGTCCACTCACCTGATCTAACTTAACTTTTGTAACTTTTTTGTTGAATTCTCACTTTTGTTGCAAAAATTATATTACAGATAGGACAACTGTCATAATAAGACTAGAACCCTTACTGAAGATGGCCATAGGATCAGTAGAGAATTAATCACACAAATTCTTGATAGAACTGTGTAAGTATCTATTAATTGATATGCAGAAGTGAAATTAGAAATAGATATGTGTTACATAACTTACAATGGTTACATTCAATTAGATGATTATCAAATTTGCTTAATCTGTTTCTATTGTGCTATATTCTAAGCATTCCACTAAGTATAACTTGAATTTTCTGTCTGTTTAAATAGGTGAAGATGCAGGTGTGTATACAGTGGTGAGCTTCTTACATGCCCTTCATAGACCATAAGGTCAGTCTTAATGTAAGTATTTATTGTAAGAAATTTTAAAGTCCCATTAGCTTTTTGCTATAAAAAAATATATGCAAAAAACAAACAATTGCTGATATTATCCTAAGATAATTATTGCCGATGAAACGAACCATTTTTCTTCTAAAAACACTCATTTCGCTGTGAATTTTGCTTTTGTAAACTTGAAATATATAGAGCGCGTGACGTCACTTTATGACATGTGCATAATATGACTGCGGGAAAACACAGCTGTTCTATAAATAGTATTTTTTTCAATGATGTTGAAAAAAATACAATAATTGTTTCGGAAACATTTTTTCTTGCTATTAAGTATGCACGCGAGGAAAACGCCCCGGATTCCTCTGTTATAAGACAAATAAAAACTATTACGACCAATAAATTTATATGCTTATGGGACTTTAAGATAATAATGAATCTTATTGTACAAAATATGGTGCTTATGATATTGATGAGTCATGTTTAAACACACCAGTTTCCATGTTATGTTTTTGTCTCCATTAAGTGTATTTTAGTGTATATGAGTCTAAGTGTTAGTAAGTTGAGAAGTTATTTCTAGAATATCAACTTTACTGTTAATTTTCAGCTAATACTTTTGTGGTAACTTTCTTGACTTTTACATTGAACCATACTTGTGTATCATTTTAGGATGGGTCAGCTTTGTGCCATATGTAAGAGTAGTGTTCGAGATCAAAGCCTACAGTCTGCACCTACAGTGTCCATTAGATAGAAAAGATGTAATGGGATCATAAGAAAGACAGGCAATTCTATGGCATTGCAGCCATGAGTTCTTGTGCATGTTTAGTGCAGAAATAACTGAACTAGTTGTCTTACAAAGAAAATAGAGAACTGACTTTTTTAATACATGAGATAGAAACTTCAAAATAACTATGTTCTAATTCTGATTAGTTCCATGCTTATTCTGTTCTTTGTCAGTAAAATATTGTTTTTCTGCACATAAAAGATAATTTGATGTTTTTCCAGTATGAAGCTTAGAATTTCAAAATATTATAAAAAGGGATTGTGTTTTTAAGTGAGACTTCTGGATATTAAGAGATATTAATGCAAGGCTTTCGCAAGTGGTAGACCTTCCTGCTGCTGATGTTCTTTATCACTAAGCATGTTATGATGTAACATTAACTTTAGAACTATAATGGACAGTTCCAAGGTTTATATGCCAGAACAGAAATCATGAAGTCCAGGGAGACCTGAGGATTGTGATCAGGCCAAAGCATTTTTGGAAGTAATTCTGTACATAGAAACTGTTGATGAATACCAAACACTGACTTGATGGACTTGGTTTAAAAATGGAGCATTGTTATTTCTAAGTTGTAAATATGAATGAATAAGATAAAGCATACATGCTTTCTGTTAGTATTCATGTTGCACTGATTGAAGTTTGTACATAGAATAAAAATACAGTGTATTACAATGGTATTTAGTTATTGATTGATATAATTAGCTTTGAATTTTTAAGTATACATGTACTGTATAAGTGGTTGTATTTAGGGTGTCTAATAATGTTTATACATTTTAAATGTTTCTTGTGTGGCAAACTTGGCAAATATATTAAATATGACTACATACAGGTCTCTAGCTGCACTTTAGGGAAAAGGGTATAGGGGTCCTCCATTAGCGGAATTTCACATCATTTTGAGGAAAAAGGGGAATTTTAGGGGATTTTTTAAAACTGTCTTATAACCATGCACTAAACATTTAAAGCTTGCAGTAAAATGTACATTAATATACAATTATCTTAAAACCAACCATTTGTTACAATCTTTTTGTCAAATCAGCAAAAAAACATTGCTCTGGAGGGGAATCTTAAGATTGGGGAAGAAAGTATTTTATTTGAGGACAGGAATGGTGCCCATATTTTGTCCACCAAGTGTCAAATGAGGGCCCTGTCATATATTATCATACAAGAGGCTTTCTATTGTATGATAATGTATAAGTTAAACATGGAGCTGCTGCGAATTACAGATTAAGTTATTGAAAATTTATCATTCGCGAAAATAATAATCATGATATGAACTTAACCACATATACTGTAAATAAAAGATTTTCAACACAATATAATAATGGTTCTTTAATTATAATATTCACAAAAATCCACTTTCTTTATATTTTTATGTGTTTTTTATTTTGATATTTTTATACAATAAATGATAACAACCTTATTGTCATCAAATTTGTTCTAAGAATTACGTTTAAGCAGCTCATGTTGTTATCCTATATTCGTTACCTTTTAATATCAAAATATATTCTTATCAAAGTTTACTCACATTTCAAATACTAACATGTATAATTTTTGTTAATGCATGTTTTATGAATGACTTAAACCCACTATGTAAATATTTCATATAATAAGTTATAAACGTAAGAAAAAAAATCAGACGTTAATATTCCATTAGTGGGTGGGGTAAATTAACCCTGTAATTAGGAAATAATTTGGATTTTCATCAGTGCTAATTGTTAATTTCACAGCAAACTTATTTGACATAATTAATTCTGTAATGTATTCAGTAAAAATAAAGAGTTTAAGTGATTTCTGACCCATTAATTGTCTTTCTGTAGTTAATGACTGTAAAGCATTGTTGATTTCTAATTACAGACAGTGGTCACATTCAGAGTGAAATTTCCTGACTTAGGCGCATGCCTCATGTTGGGACTTTTAACACATGAAAGAGTATATGTTGTAGATACAATCTGACATAAAATAAAAACTTTTGCAATTTTGTCTAGGTTGACCCTCTTTTTAGGCTACACTGACTGGACTAGTCCAGTCAGGGAAATATTTGACCTAGACAAAATTGCAAAAGAATTTATTTTTGTTCCATACGAAAGAACACTATGTAAATAACATACAGAAAAAAGTCCCACAAATTTGCTTTTGTTGTTTTCGAGAAATTTAGACTTAAAGACGAGTTAATTATTTCAACAAGGGAGACAATTCTTGTTTAGATTGGGTCCCGCTGATTCTGACCGCTCTGCAGAATGAAACGGGAACCAATTAAATTTCTTGTATAGTTTTCGGATAAGCAACGTTATCTACAAAAGCCGTAAACGCAACAACAATTTCTTCGCAATTCCGTCTAAAAAAGGGAATTTGGCGAAAGTATACTACGTAACACGAACTAAAATATTACAAGTCTCATGGAAATCGCACAACTGGGTACTGATACTTCAAAAACGTCATTGGAAACTACTATGCAGAATAGCACAATTACCCCACCCACTCACTTGGACAGTTTGGTGAGTAAAGTTATCGTTTTTCTTTTGTACTTGTTTCGTTATTTAAGATTGTTTACGGATTTGTTAGAGTGGTTTTTGCATGTTAAGTCTTAATTTTGCTGAATTTGACCAGATTTTATGGAAAAATGTCACTTGACAGGGTCTATTTTGACTTTGAAACGAAACTGATTGACATGAATTATTAAACTTTTAATCAATGATGTTGAACAGTAGACTATTACTTAAACAATTATCATATCGTTTTTGATGTAGTAAATTTGATTCATAATGCATTACAAGTTGTTGAAGGACTTGGGGTCAATGTTTTACAGGACCCTGTCCACTGTGGAAACATAGTTCTAAAACAAGGTTGTTGGATTGTTGAGTTACTCCGTGCGCCATGGCCAGGAAGATGTTTTGTGACGACTGCCAAAGCCCTTTGCTTTTGATGGATATTGTCAGTGAAAAGAAAAGTGGATTTGGTTTCCAAAGAATAACAAAAGCTGTGCAATGTAGGATATTATATACAGCATACATTTTTCACAAGAACATTTGATAAATTTAATTGTATATAGTTTAAAAAAATATCAATTTTCAGAAGCAAGCTCTGCATAATTTTAGTATGTAAGTGCCATAATACTGTCAAAAATGTAATGTTTGTCTGCAAGCAACATAATAAATGGACAATCTATACACTGTTTTATTTTTTAAAGCATTTTATTTGATATTTTATGTGTGTACATTGTTTTGTAGAAGTAGAACTAACCCTTGGATATCTATGAGGATTGGTTGCCAAGTAGTGAAATTGCATGAGAAAAGACTTAGTAAGTTGTTTTTATTTTCTGATTTAAAACTGATTTTAACATGTTGTTTCAAAGTGTTCTACATTTTATTGTCAATATTAAATCTGAGTGTTTTCAATGTCATGGAATACTAAATGAAAAAAAAATAACTTGATTAGGCAAATATATAAAGAGCTATTTATGAAGTACAGGAAATATATTCTGCAGACATGGCATACTTAACATTCTCCATTAATTTTAACAACAGTAGTCATGTAGTTATAAGTCTAGTTATATTTGTTAGATAAGACATTTTGAGTCCACTCACCTGATCTAACTTAACTTTTGTAACTTTTTTGTTGAATTCTCACTTTTGTTGCAAAAATTATATTACAGATAGGACAACTGTCATAATAAGACTAGAACCCTTACTGAAGATGGCCATAGGATCAGTAGAGAATTAATCACACAAATTCTTGATAGAACTGTGTAAGTATCTATTAATTGATATGCAGAAGTGAAATTAGAAATAGATATGTGTTACATAACTTACAATGGTTACATTCAATTAGATGATTATCAAATTTGCTTAATCTGTTTCTATTGTGCTATATTCTAAGCATTCCACTAAGTATAACTTGAATTTTCTGTCTGTTTAAATAGGTGAAGATGCAGGTGTGTATACAGTGGTGAGCTTCTTACATGCCCTTCATAGACCATAAGGTCAGTCTTAATGTAAGTATTTATTGTAAGAAATTTTAAAGTCCCATTAGCTTTTTGCTATAAAAAAATATATGCAAAAAACAAACAATTGCTGATATTATCCTAAGATAATTATTGCCGATGAAACGAACCATTTTTCTTCTAAAAACACTCATTTCGCTGTGAATTTTGCTTTTGTAAACTTGAAATATATAGAGCGCGTGACGTCACTTTATGACATGTGCATAATATGACTGCGGGAAAACACAGCTGTTCTATAAATAGTATTTTTTTCAATGATGTTGAAAAAAATACAATAATTGTTTCGGAAACATTTTTTCTTGCTATTAAGTATGCACGCGAGGAAAACGCCCCGGATTCCTCTGTTATAAGACAAATAAAAACTATTACGACCAATAAATTTATATGCTTATGGGACTTTAAGATAATAATGAATCTTATTGTACAAAATATGGTGCTTATGATATTGATGAGTCATGTTTAAACACACCAGTTTCCATGTTATGTTTTTGTCTCCATTAAGTGTATTTTAGTGTATATGAGTCTAAGTGTTAGTAAGTTGAGAAGTTATTTCTAGAATATCAACTTTACTGTTAATTTTCAGCTAATACTTTTGTGGTAACTTTCTTGACTTTTACATTGAACCATACTTGTGTATCATTTTAGGATGGGTCAGCTTTGTGCCATATGTAAGAGTAGTGTTCGAGATCAAAGCCTACAGTCTGCACCTACAGTGTCCATTAGATAGAAAAGATGTAATGGGATCATAAGAAAGACAGGCAATTCTATGGCATTGCAGCCATGAGTTCTTGTGCATGTTTAGTGCAGAAATAACTGAACTAGTTGTCTTACAAAGAAAATAGAGAACTGACTTTTTTAATACATGAGATAGAAACTTCAAAATAACTATGTTCTAATTCTGATTAGTTCCATGCTTATTCTGTTCTTTGTCAGTAAAATATTGTTTTTCTGCACATAAAAGATAATTTGATGTTTTTCCAGTATGAAGCTTAGAATTTCAAAATATTATAAAAAGGGATTGTGTTTTTAAGTGAGACTTCTGGATATTAAGAGATATTAATGCAAGGCTTTCGCAAGTGGTAGACCTTCCTGCTGCTGATGTTCTTTATCACTAAGCATGTTATGATGTAACATTAACTTTAGAACTATAATGGACAGTTCCAAGGTTTATATGCCAGAACAGAAATCATGAAGTCCAGGGAGACCTGAGGATTGTGATCAGGCCAAAGCATTTTTGGAAGTAATTCTGTACATAGAAACTGTTGATGAATACCAAACACTGACTTGATGGACTTGGTTTAAAAATGGAGCATTGTTATTTCTAAGTTGTAAATATGAATGAATAAGATAAAGCATACATGCTTTCTGTTAGTATTCATGTTGCACTGATTGAAGTTTGTACATAGAATAAAATTACAGTGTATTACAATGGTATTTAGTTATTGATTGATATAATTAGCTTTGAATTTTTAAGTATACATGTACTGTATAAGTGGTTGTATTTAGGGTGTCTAATAATGTTTATACATTTTAAATGTTTCTTGTGTGGCAAACTTGGCAAATATATTAAATATGACTACATACAGGTCTCTAGCTGCACTTTAGGGAAAAGGGTATAGGGGTCCTCCATTAGCGGAATTTCACATCATTTTGAGGAAAAAGGGGAATTTTAGGGGATTTTTTAAAACTGTCTTATAACCATGCACTAAACATTTAAAGCTTGCAGTAAAATGTACATTAATATACAATTATCTTAAAACCAACCATTTGTTACAATCTTTTTGTCAAATCAGCAAAAAAACATTGCTCTGGAGGGGAATCTTAAGATTGGGGAAGAAAGTATTTTATTTGAGGACAGGAATGGTGCCCATATTTTGTCCACCAAGTGTCAAATGAGGGCCCTGTCATATATTATCATACAAGAGGCTTTCTATTGTATGATAATGTATAAGTTAAACATGGAGCTGCTGCGAATTACAGATTAAGTTATTGAAAATTTATCATTCGCGAAAATAATAATCATGATATGAACTTAACCACATATACTGTAAATAAAAGATTTTCAACACAATATAATAATGGTTCTTTAATTATAATATTCACAAAAATCCACTTTCTTTATATTTTTATGTGTTTTTTATTTTGATATTTTTATACAATAAATGATAACAACCTTATTGTCATCAAATTTGTTCTAAGAATTACGTTTAAGCAGCTCATGTTGTTATCCTATATTCGTTACCTTTTAATATCAAAATATATTCTTATCAAAGTTTACTCACATTTCAAATACTAACATGTATAATTTTTGTTAATGCATGTTTTATGAATGACTTAAACCCACTATGTAAATATTTCATATAATAAGTTATAAACGTAAGAAAAAAAATCAGACGTTAATATTCCATTAGTGGGTGGGGTAAATTAACCCTGTAATTAGGAAATAATTTGGATTTTCATCAGTGCTAATTGTTAATTTCACAGCAAACTTATTTGACATAATTAATTCTGTAATGTATTCAGTAAAAATAAAGAGTTTAAGTGATTTCTGACCCATTAATTGTCTTTCTGTAGTTAATGACTGTAAAGCATTGTTGATTTCTAATTACAGACAGTGGTCACATTCAGAGTGAAATTTCCTGACTTAGGCGCATGCCTCATGTTGGGACTTTTAACACATGAAAGAGTATATGTTGTAGATACAATCTGACATAAAATAAAAACTTTTGCAATTTTGTCTAGGTTGACCCTCTTTTTAGGCTACACTGACTGGACTAGTCCAGTCAGGGAAATATTTGACCTAGACAAAATTGCAAAAGAATTTATTTTTGTTCCATACGAAAGAACACTATGTAAATAACATACAGAAAAAAGTCCCACAAATTTGCTTTTGTTGTTTTCGAGAAATTTAGACTTAAAGACGAGTTAATTATTTCAACAAGGGAGACAATTCTTGTTTAGATTGGGTCCCGCTGATTCTGACCGCTCTGCAGAATGAAACGGGAACCAATTAAATTTCTTGTATAGTTTTCGGATAAGCAACGTTATCTACAAAAGCCGTAAACGCAACAACAATTTCTTCGCAATTCCGTCTAAAAAAGGGAATTTGGCGAAAGTATACTACGTAACACGAACTAAAATATTACAAGTCTCATGGAAATCGCACAACTGGGTACTGATACTTCAAAAACGTCATTGGAAACTACTATGCAGAATAGCACAATTACCCCACCCACTCACTTGGACAGTTTGGTGAGTAAAGTTATCGTTTTTCTTTTGTACTTGTTTCGTTATTTAAGATTGTTTACGGATTTGTTAGAGTGGTTTTTGCATGTTAAGTCTTAATTTTGCTGAATTTGACCAGATTTTATGGAAAAATGTCACTTGACAGGGTCTATTTTGACTTTGAAACGAAACTGATTGACATGAATTATTAAACTTTTAATCAATGATGTTGAACAGTAGACTATTACTTAAACAATTATCATATCGTTTTTGATGTAGTAAATTTGATTCATAATGCATTACAAGTTGTTGAAGGACTTGGGGTCAATGTTTTACAGGACCCTGTCCACTGTGGAAACATAGTTCTAAAACAAGGTTGTTGGATTGTTGAGTTACTCCGTGCGCCATGGCCAGGAAGATGTTTTGTGACGACTGCCAAAGCCCTTTGCTTTTGATGGATATTGTCAGTGAAAAGAAAAGTGGATTTGGTTTCCAAAGAATAACAAAAGCTGTGCAATGTAGGATATTATATACAGCATACATTTTTCACAAGAACATTTGATAAATTTAATTGTATATAGTTTAAAAAAATATCAATTTTCAGAAGCAAGCTCTGCATAATTTTAGTATGTAAGTGCCATAATACTGTCAAAAATGTAATGTTTGTCTGCAAGCAACATAATAAATGGACAATCTATACACTGTTTTATTTTTTAAAGCATTTTATTTGATATTTTATGTGTGTACATTGTTTTGTAGAAGTAGAACTAACCCTTGGATATCTATGAGGATTGGTTGCCAAGTAGTGAAATTGCATGAGAAAAGACTTAGTAAGTTGTTTTTATTTTCTGATTTAAAACTGATTTTAACATGTTGTTTCAAAGTGTTCTACATTTTATTGTCAATATTAAATCTGAGTGTTTTCAATGTCATGGAATACTAAATGAAAAAAAAATAACTTGATTAGGCAAATATATAAAGAGCTATTTATGAAGTACAGGAAAT
Source organism: Lutraria lutraria (assembly GCA_964023205.1). Classification (NCBI taxonomy): domain Eukaryota; kingdom Metazoa; phylum Mollusca; class Bivalvia; order Venerida; family Mactridae; genus Lutraria; species Lutraria lutraria. Next base: position 13,214,572 of record OZ026834.1, on the reverse strand, counting down.
ATATTCTGCAGACATGGCATACTTAACATTCTCCATTAATTTTAACAACAGTAGTCATGTAGTTATAAGTCTAGTTATATTTGTTAGATAAGACATTTTGAGTCCACTCACCTGATCTAACTTAACTTTTGTAACTTTTTTGTTGAATTCTCACTTTTGTTGCAAAAATTATATTACAGATAGGACAACTGTCATAATAAGACTAGAACCCTTACTGAAGATGGCCATAGGATCAGTAGAGAATTAATCACACAAATTCTTGATAGAACTGTGTAAGTATCTATTAATTGATATGCAGAAGTGAAATTAGAAATAGATATGTGTTACATAACTTACAATGGTTACATTCAATTAGATGATTATCAAATTTGCTTAATCTGTTTCTATTGTGCTATATTCTAAGCATTCCACTAAGTATAACTTGAATTTTCTGTCTGTTTAAATAGGTGAAGATGCAGGTGTGTATACAGTGGTGAGCTTCTTACATGCCCTTCATAGACCATAAGGTCAGTCTTAATGTAAGTATTTATTGTAAGAAATTTTAAAGTCCCATTAGCTTTTTGCTATAAAAAAATATATGCAAAAAAACAAACAATTGCTGATATTATCCTAAGATAATTATTGCCGATGAAACGAACCATTTTTCTTCTAAAAACACTCATTTCGCTGTGAATTTTGCTTTTGTAAACTTGAAATATATAGAGCGCGTGACGTCACTTTATGACATGTGCATAATATGACTGCGGGAAAACACAGCTGTTCTATAAATAGTATTTTTTTCAATGATGTTGAAAAAAATACAATAATTGTTTCGGAAACATTTTTTCTTGCTATTAAGTATGCACGCGAGGAAAACGCCCCGGATTCCTCTGTTATAAGACAAATAAAAACTATTACGACCAATAAATTTATATGCTTATGGGACTTTAAGATAATAATGAATCTTATTGTACAAAATATGGTGCTTATGATATTGATGAGTCATGTTTAAACACACCAGTTTCCATGTTATGTTTTTGTCTCCATTAAGTGTATTTTAGTGTATATGAGTCTAAGTGTTAGTAAGTTGAGAAGTTATTTCTAGAATATCAACTTTACTGTTAATTTTCAGCTAATACTTTTGTGGTAACTTTCTTGACTTTTACATTGAACCATACTTGTGTATCATTTTAGGATGGGTCAGCTTTGTGCCATATGTAAGAGTAGTGTTCGAGATCAAAGCCTACAGTCTGCACCTACAGTGTCCATTAGATAGAAAAGATGTAATGGGATCATAAGAAAGACAGGCAATTCTATGGCATTGCAGCCATGAGTTCTTGTGCATGTTTAGTGCAGAAATAACTGAACTAGTTGTCTTACAAAGAAAATAGAGAACTGACTTTTTTAATACATGAGATAGAAACTTCAAAATAACTATGTTCTAATTCTGATTAGTTCCATGCTTATTCTGTTCTTTGTCAGTAAAATATTGTTTTTCTGCACATAAAAGATAATTTGATGTTTTTCCAGTATGAAGCTTAGAATTTCAAAATATTATAAAAAGGGATTGTGTTTTTAAGTGAGACTTCTGGATATTAAGAGATATTAATGCAAGGCTTTCGCAAGTGGTAGACCTTCCTGCTGCTGATGTTCTTTATCACTAAGCATGTTATGATGTAACATTAACTTTAGAACTATAATGGACAGTTCCAAGGTTTATATGCCAGAACAGAAATCATGAAGTCCAGGGAGACCTGAGGATTGTGATCAGGCCAAAGCATTTTTGGAAGTAATTCTGTACATAGAAACTGTTGATGAATACCAAACACTGACTTGATGGACTTGGTTTAAAAATGGAGCATTGTTATTTCTAAGTTGTAAATATGAATGAATAAGATAAAGCATACATGCTTTCTGTTAGTATTCATGTTGCACTGATTGAAGTTTGTACATAGAATAAAATTACAGTGTATTACAATGGTATTTAGTTATTGATTGATATAATTAGCTTTGAATTTTTAAGTATACATGTACTGTATAAGTGGTTGTATTTAGGGTGTCTAATAATGTTTATACATTTTAAATGTTTCTTGTGTGGCAAACTTGGCAAATATATTAAATATGACTACATACAGGTCTCTAGCTGCACTTTAGGGAAAAGGGTATAGGGGTCCTCCATTAGCGGAATTTCACATCATTTTGAGGAAAAAGGGGAATTTTAGGGGATTTTTTAAAACTGTCTTATAACCATGCACTAAACATTTAAAGCTTGCAGTAAAATGTACATTAATATACAATTATCTTAAAACCAACCATTTGTTACAATCTTTTTGTCAAATCAGCAAAAAAACATTGCTCTGGAGGGGAATCTTAAGATTGGGGAAGAAAGTATTTTATTTGAGGACAGGAATGGTGCCCATATTTTGTCCACCAAGTGTCAAATGAGGGCCCTGTCATATATTATCATACAAGAGGCTTTCTATTGTATGATAATGTATAAGTTAAACATGGAGCTGCTGCGAATTACAGATTAAGTTATTGAAAATTTATCATTCGCGAAAATAATAATCATGATATGAACTTAACCACATATACTGTAAATAAAAGATTTTCAACACAATATAATAATGGTTCTTTAATTATAATATTCACAAAAATCCACTTTCTTTATATTTTTATGTGTTTTTTATTTTGATATTTTTATACAATAAATGATAACAACCTTATTGTCATCAAATTTGTTCTAAGAATTACGTTTAAGCAGCTCATGTTGTTATCCTATATTCGTTACCTTTTAATATCAAAATATATTCTTATCAAAGTTTACTCACATTTCAAATACTAACATGTATAATTTTTGTTAATGCATGTTTTATGAATGACTTAAACCCACTATGTAAATATTTCATATAATAAGTTATAAACGTAAGAAAAAAAATCAGACGTTAATATTCCATTAGTGGGTGGGGTAAATTAACCCTGTAATTAGGAAATAATTTGGATTTTCATCAGTGCTAATTGTTAATTTCACAGCAAACTTATTTGACATAATTAATTCTGTAATGTATTCAGTAAAAATAAAGAGTTTAAGTGATTTCTGACCCATTAATTGTCTTTCTGTAGTTAATGACTGTAAAGCATTGTTGATTTCTAATTACAGACAGTGGTCACATTCAGAGTGAAATTTCCTGACTTAGGCGCATGCCTCATGTTGGGACTTTTAACACATGAAAGAGTATATGTTGTAGATACAATCTGACATAAAATAAAAACTTTTGCAATTTTGTCTAGGTTGACCCTCTTTTTAGGCTACACTGACTGGACTAGTCCAGTCAGGGAAATATTTGACCTAGACAAAATTGCAAAAGAATTTATTTTTGTTCCATACGAAAGAACACTATGTAAATAACATACAGAAAAAAGTCCCACAAATTTGCTTTTGTTGTTTTCGAGAAATTTAGACTTAAAGACGAGTTAATTATTTCAACAAGGGAGACAATTCTTGTTTAGATTGGGTCCCGCTGATTCTGACCGCTCTGCAGAATGAAACGGGAACCAATTAAATTTCTTGTATAGTTTTCGGATAAGCAACGTTATCTACAAAAGCCGTAAACGCAACAACAATTTCTTCGCAATTCCGTCTAAAAAAGGGAATTTGGCGAAAGTATACTACGTAACACGAACTAAAATATTACAAGTCTCATGGAAATCGCACAACTGGGTACTGATACTTCAAAAACGTCATTGGAAACTACTATGCAGAATAGCACAATTACCCCACCCACTCACTTGGACAGTTTGGTGAGTAAAGTTATCGTTTTTCTTTTGTACTTGTTTCGTTATTTAAGATTGTTTACGGATTTGTTAGAGTGGTTTTTGCATGTTAAGTCTTAATTTTGCTGAATTTGACCAGATTTTATGGAAAAATGTCACTTGACAGGGTCTATTTTGACTTTGAAACGAAACTGATTGACATGAATTATTAAACTTTTAATCAATGATGTTGAACAGTAGACTATTACTTAAACAATTATCATATCGTTTTTGATGTAGTAAATTTGATTCATAATGCATTACAAGTTGTTGAAGGACTTGGGGTCAATGTTTTACAGGACCCTGTCCACTGTGGAAACATAGTTCTAAAACAAGGTTGTTGGATTGTTGAGTTACTCCGTGCGCCATGGCCAGGAAGATGTTTTGTGACGACTGCCAAAGCCCTTTGCTTTTGATGGATATTGTCAGTGAAAAGAAAAGTGGATTTGGTTTCCAAAGAATAACAAAAGCTGTGCAATGTAGGATATTATATACAGCATACATTTTTCACAAGAACATTTGATAAATTTAATTGTATATAGTTTAAAAAAATATCAATTTTCAGAAGCAAGCTCTGCATAATTTTAGTATGTAAGTGCCATAATACTGTCAAAAATGTAATGTTTGTCTGCAAGCAACATAATAAATGGACAATCTATACACTGTTTTATTTTTTAAAGCATTTTATTTGATATTTTATGTGTGTACATTGTTTTGTAGAAGTAGAACTAACCCTTGGATATCTATGAGGATTGGTTGCCAAGTAGTGAAATTGCATGAGAAAAGACTTAGTAAGTTGTTTTTATTTTCTGATTTAAAACTGATTTTAACATGTTGTTTCAAAGTGTTCTACATTTTATTGTCAATATTAAATCTGAGTGTTTTCAATGTCATGGAATACTAAATGAAAAAAAAATAACTTGATTAGGCAAATATATAAAGAGCTATTTATGAAGTACAGGAAATATATTCTGCAGACATGGCATACTTAACATTCTCCATTAATTTTAACAACAGTAGTCATGTAGTTATAAGTCTAGTTATATTTGTTAGATAAGACATTTTGAGTCCACTCACCTGATCTAACTTAACTTTTGTAACTTTTTTGTTGAATTCTCACTTTTGTTGCAAAAATTATATTACAGATAGGACAACTGTCATAATAAGACTAGAACCCTTACTGAAGATGGCCATAGGATCAGTAGAGAATTAATCACACAAATTCTTGATAGAACTGTGTAAGTATCTATTAATTGATATGCAGAAGTGAAATTAGAAATAGATATGTGTTACATAACTTACAATGGTTACATTCAATTAGATGATTATCAAATTTGCTTAATCTGTTTCTATTGTGCTATATTCTAAGCATTCCACTAAGTATAACTTGAATTTTCTGTCTGTTTAAATAGGTGAAGATGCAGGTGTGTATACAGTGGTGAGCTTCTTACATGCCCTTCATAGACCATAAGGTCAGTCTTAATGTAAGTATTTATTGTAAGAAATTTTAAAGTCCCATTAGCTTTTTGCTATAAAAAAATATATGCAAAAAAACAAACAATTGCTGATATTATCCTAAGATAATTATTGCCGATGAAACGAACCATTTTTCTTCTAAAAACACTCATTTCGCTGTGAATTTTGCTTTTGTAAACTTGAAATATATAGAGCGCGTGACGTCACTTTATGACATGTGCATAATATGACTGCGGGAAAACACAGCTGTTCTATAAATAGTATTTTTTTCAATGATGTTGAAAAAAATACAATAATTGTTTCGGAAACATTTTTTCTTGCTATTAAGTATGCACGCGAGGAAAACGCCCCGGATTCCTCTGTTATAAGACAAATAAAAACTATTACGACCAATAAATTTATATGCTTATGGGACTTTAAGATAATAATGAATCTTATTGTACAAAATATGGTGCTTATGATATTGATGAGTCATGTTTAAACACACCAGTTTCCATGTTATGTTTTTGTCTCCATTAAGTGTATTTTAGTGTATATGAGTCTAAGTGTTAGTAAGTTGAGAAGTTATTTCTAGAATATCAACTTTACTGTTAATTTTCAGCTAATACTTTTGTGGTAACTTTCTTGACTTTTACATTGAACCATACTTGTGTATCATTTTAGGATGGGTCAGCTTTGTGCCATATGTAAGAGTAGTGTTCGAGATCAAAGCCTACAGTCTGCACCTACAGTGTCCATTAGATAGAAAAGATGTAATGGGATCATAAGAAAGACAGGCAATTCTATGGCATTGCAGCCATGAGTTCTTGTGCATGTTTAGTGCAGAAATAACTGAACTAGTTGTCTTACAAAGAAAATAGAGAACTGACTTTTTTAATACATGAGATAGAAACTTCAAAATAACTATGTTCTAATTCTGATTAGTTCCATGCTTATTCTGTTCTTTGTCAGTAAAATATTGTTTTTCTGCACATAAAAGATAATTTGATGTTTTTCCAGTATGAAGCTTAGAATTTCAAAATATTATAAAAAGGGATTGTGTTTTTAAGTGAGACTTCTGGATATTAAGAGATATTAATGCAAGGCTTTCGCAAGTGGTAGACCTTCCTGCTGCTGATGTTCTTTATCACTAAGCATGTTATGATGTAACATTAACTTTAGAACTATAATGGACAGTTCCAAGGTTTATATGCCAGAACAGAAATCATGAAGTCCAGGGAGACCTGAGGATTGTGATCAGGCCAAAGCATTTTTGGAAGTAATTCTGTACATAGAAACTGTTGATGAATACCAAACACTGACTTGATGGACTTGGTTTAAAAATGGAGCATTGTTATTTCTAAGTTGTAAATATGAATGAATAAGATAAAGCATACATGCTTTCTGTTAGTATTCATGTTGCACTGATTGAAGTTTGTACATAGAATAAAAATACAGTGTATTACAATGGTATTTAGTTATTGATTGATATAATTAGCTTTGAATTTTTAAGTATACATGTACTGTATAAGTGGTTGTATTTAGGGTGTCTAATAATGTTTATACATTTTAAATGTTTCTTGTGTGGCAAACTTGGCAAATATATTAAATATGACTACATACAGGTCTCTAGCTGCACTTTAGGGAAAAGGGTATAGGGGTCCTCCATTAGCGGAATTTCACATCATTTTGAGGAAAAAGGGGAATTTTAGGGGATTTTTTAAAACTGTCTTATAACCATGCACTAAACATTTAAAGCTTGCAGTAAAATGTACATTAATATACAATTATCTTAAAACCAACCATTTGTTACAATCTTTTTGTCAAATCAGCAAAAAAACATTGCTCTGGAGGGGAATCTTAAGATTGGGGAAGAAAGTATTTTATTTGAGGACAGGAATGGTGCCCATATTTTGTCCACCAAGTGTCAAATGAGGGCCCTGTCATATATTATCATACAAGAGGCTTTCTATTGTATGATAATGTATAAGTTAAACATGGAGCTGCTGCGAATTACAGATTAAGTTATTGAAAATTTATCATTCGCGAAAATAATAATCATGATATGAACTTAACCACATATACTGTAAATAAAAGATTTTCAACACAATATAATAATGGTTCTTTAATTATAATATTCACAAAAATCCACTTTCTTTATATTTTTATGTGTTTTTTATTTTGATATTTTTATACAATAAATGATAACAACCTTATTGTCATCAAATTTGTTCTAAGAATTACGTTTAAGCAGCTCATGTTGTTATCCTATATTCGTTACCTTTTAATATCAAAATATATTCTTATCAAAGTTTACTCACATTTCAAATACTAACATGTATAATTTTTGTTAATGCATGTTTTATGAATGACTTAAACCCACTATGTAAATATTTCATATAATAAGTTATAAACGTAAGAAAAAAAATCAGACGTTAATATTCCATTAGTGGGTGGGGTAAATTAACCCTGTAATTAGGAAATAATTTGGATTTTCATCAGTGCTAATTGTTAATTTCACAGCAAACTTATTTGACATAATTAATTCTGTAATGTATTCAGTAAAAATAAAGAGTTTAAGTGATTTCTGACCCATTAATTGTCTTTCTGTAGTTAATGACTGTAAAGCATTGTTGATTTCTAATTACAGACAGTGGTCACATTCAGAGTGAAATTTCCTGACTTAGGCGCATGCCTCATGTTGGGACTTTTAACACATGAAAGAGTATATGTTGTAGATACAATCTGACATAAAATAAAAACTTTTGCAATTTTGTCTAGGTTGACCCTCTTTTTAGGCTACACTGACTGGACTATAGCCCGTGTTTACGTTTAATGTAGCGTTCACAGTGTTTGTCATTGTAATACAGCGTATTAAGGAAAAGACGTCCTCTTTGGTGCATCAATTTCATGCATACAGTTTACCAGTCAATCTAAAATAAAAGTAAAAGTTTACTGTATTATAATTATTCTTTTCAAAGCCACACAAATTGTTATAAAGAATAACAATGTATCTTTTGCGATATACTAGTTATATGTTACATAGTAAACCTCAGTTAGGCATAGATAAAATTCTTTGTTTCTGGTACTCTAATTTTTTACTTTTCACTGATAAAGACAATTTGAAAAAAATACCTACCTGGCTTTCCTGTTTTTAATGAGCATACTACCTATTTCCATATTAAGACAAACTCGTTTAAGAGATCACATTTTTTCGATTGGTTTCATGCAATTCGTGTTTTATTTCAAATGTATAATGCGATCACCTTAATAGTTCATCTTCGTGTTAAGTAACCACTGTTGTTTTGTTTTGAATATATATCTTTCGCATCTAAGACATTTCGTAGATGAATGTTTTTGATCAATTTCGAGTTGAATTCATGATGCTCAGTTTCAATCTATCTCATTACTTACGTATAGCTCTACTAAATAATTCCATTATAATTATTTCATTTGTGTGCACTATACAGAATTTGACAAATTATATTTTGTAATAACACTGTCATATTTGTACACTCACGTGGTTAAATAATGGTTTATAGCTATTTTGTTTTTTGATATTTCTTTAACCACCAACAAGTTGCGGTTAAAACGTTTTTTACTATCTCATTTTACGGATGAGTATAGCTGTGTCTGCGTGAATTCACAGAACATTGACAGTTAGAAATTTGAGAAGATAAACATTTATTTCTTAATATCGATTTATCACGTGATATTATTATTCGATGTGTAGATGAAATTAATAGCTCATTATCATATTATGTAGCGAATGTGTTAATCAAGATCTTGACGCGATATAAGACCATCCTTAAAATTGTTTGTTTGTGGTACCCTACCCAGAGAATGTTCAGTGGGTGGGTAGGTAGGTAGGTAGGAAATATTTTTCACACTTTATTTTTTACATTGAAACAAAAATACCTGTCAAAATGCTATTTATACACTGAAAATATACCAAGAGACCAAAAAATGTTGAATAGGGGATTTTGGGTGAGCAGGTAGCGTAACTCCAAACGATATTTTCTTAATGAAAGCCTTATAGTTTGACAATCGTTGTTGTTGTTGAACATGGGAACACGTTAAAGTGAGTTTTTGTGAATTGATTACTGTATGAAGGTGTGGATACACCTTTAAATGTTCAGGTCTCATTTCTACAATGGTACACATCATACACACATATGTAAGATCCCCTTAACAGGTAAACAGATAAGTTTAAATACACACGAACATTATCAGTACGAAACTTGCCCGACGCCCGGGATAAGCCAGTATTTCTGCAGACATATATAAAAATAATCGATACTGATCTCATAGCTTAAATCTCAATTTTTTTATCGTTAATATTCAACAGTTATGTATGATTTATACCTACGTTAATTTAAAACAATATTCTGAATACAAGTTAATTGATCAAAGTATTTACTTCCACTTGTTTTGTAAAAATATGTATCAGGACGGAAAATGCTCAGAAAGAAAATCATATCCTTTGTTTAGCAAGTCAACGATTCCTTACTATGAAATTGTAGGAATCTGAACGAGTCCACCTTTCTATAGTCGTCACTCGCTCGACGCGCATGCATTTTTATGCAGACCTAAGTACTACGTTTATCTTCATCCGCCATGCAATTATTACACAAGTTCCAGTCTCATGTTGCAGTGCAAGTCTATGTAAGTTCAATCTCCATGAGTACTTTCAGTACTTTGATCCTGCGTAGTGGTGCATTTTTACCCACTTTTAATTGTTCAAGTTTTAACAAAGACATACGATACACTGACATGGTATATATTATACATGTATGTAAAACACGTCTTACAGTTAATGAGACAGTGTGTATAATATATCATAATTTATCTCTTACCGTGTAGGGTTAAAATAAAAATGAAATAATTGATAAATCGCTACATGAAAAAGTCTACAAAATGATTGACATACTTTTTCGTTAAGGTTCAATAATGTATTTGCCTCTTGTAAGCAATCAGTCGACAATATTTACAAATATTTGTACTTATATAACTTTTGCGTAGTTTGAAAATTGTCCGCGAATGCTATTATAACACGCCCGAACGTGCACTGTGAAGATTTTACAAAAACATTTTCAACACGTAAATATTCTTTTGTTTCCCTTAGCACGCTTTTCAAATAATGCGTTTTATAAGTTATACTTGTCGTAATTTTGTCAATAGTCACGTGTCTTTGTAGCTCGATTACAAACGTAGGAACCATATAATATCATAACGAATTTTGTCTTAAGTAAAATATACGTTTGTATCTGTTTTGTTTATTTGTGGCATTATGTTGCAATACTCCAGTAAAATAAGCCTTTAACTTGTCACAAATACAGTACTTCATATATACAGTCGTAGGAAGAATAATTCTGATTATTGTTTAGAATAATTTTGAAATAACTGATTCATTTTTAAAATAAATGTTTGACGTAACAGCTGCCAATTTAAAAATAAATTCTGTAAAAAACAGCAAATGATACAAACTTACAAGACAATTCTTATTTCATTTTGTTGCACCAATATTTATAAATCAAATATTATATTTATTTGATTATATCACTGAACAGTTTATTGTTATGAAAAAATACTTTATGACACCTCTAAGAAATCGGGATTATTTTCTGGGCCAATTAATTGTTAAAAAACCTACAAAACAATGATCCATTTTTTCACTGGGGTTTATTGTCGCAACAACATCGAGAGTCAATTAACGACTTTTCAGGTTTAACGAATTTCTCAAAATGAAAAATAAAAACAAATAGTGTTTACTTTTCTGATAATTCTAAAGTAACTCCATTGACTTTAATTTTATGCATTTATAGATTTAATTCAATTCTAGTGAACTGAGTGAGTGACATTTTATACTTCTACTTCTTAAATTCATGCGACACGTGCGAACGATTTTACAACACAATAAAATCAAAAGTGACAGTGACCTGTATTTCGAATGTACTTATATGTGACACATTCATCATTATTTAACTTCTGAAATGTATATTTCCCAGGCCATACATTTGGGTCACGTTCACCATAAAACGGCACATAAACTGTTTTACTAAAATATGTCGTCACTAGACTGTAGGTCTTTCGATCATTGGTGAGATTTTATTATAAAATCTGTCGATATAGTCTGGCCTAATCTATCATCAGTGGTCAAACTTCAGACCATTTAAGGTATATGATAGATATATTTATATGTGTCACAGTATACAGCTACATCATACATGATTATCACGCCACCAGACACGGGTATAACGTCATCAGACATGGGTATAACATAATCAAACATGGATATAACGTCATCAGACACGGGTATAACGTCATCAGACACGGGTATAACGTCATCAGACATGGATATAACGTCATCAGGCATGGGTATAACGTCATCAGACACGGGTATAACGTCATCAGACAACATGGGTATAACGTCATCAAACACGGGTATAACATCATCAGACACAGGTATAATATCATCAGACATGGGTATAACGTCATCAAACAAGGGTATAAGGTCATCAGACACGGGTATAACGTCATCAGACATGGGTATAACGACGTCATCAAACACGGGTATAACGTCATCAGACACGGGTATAACGTCATCAGACACGAGTATAACGTCATCAGACATGGGTATATTTTCAAAATGTTGATTACAGTAGTTATATTAATTTTAGATACCAAAAAGCATTTTATTTGTTTATACACAGGTACACATTTCATTGATTCAAAGTTTGTTGATTAACAAAGAATATACGAGCGTAAACCATTTAGAGTATAGTTTTACATTTTGTAACAGATGTCCAAATAGCACTCTGGTACAGTAAGGAAGTAATGCTGGAGTTTACGCACCTGTCAATATTTTATAGAACATATGATACAACACATAGAACATGGGATATAACATATAGAACATGAGAAAAAACATATAGAACATGGGATATAACAAACAGAATATATGATACAACACATAGAACAAGGGATATAACATATAGAACATGAGATATAACATATAGAACATTGGATATAACATATAGAACATATGAAACAACACATAGAGCATGGGATATAACATATAGAACATATGATACAACACACAGAACGTGGGATATAGAACATGAGATATAACATATTTAACATGAGATATAACATATTGAACATATGATATAACATATAGAACATGGGATATAACATTATAGAACATATGATACAACACATAGAACATGGGATATAACATATAGAACATGAGAAATAACATATAGAACATGGGATATATCAAACATAATATATGATACAACACATAGAACATGGGATATAACATGTAGAACATGATATTTAACATATATAGCACGGGATATAACATAGAACATGAGATATAACATATAAAACATGAGATATAACATATAGAACATGAGATATAACATATAGAACATGGAATGTCACATATATAACATATGAAATAACAAATAGAACATGGGATGTAACATATAGAACATATGATACAACATAATCATTATAGAACATGGGATATAACATACAGATCACATGATACAACATACTTATTATAGAACATGGGATATAACATATAGAACATGAGATATAACATACAGAACATGGGATATAGAACATGGGATATAACATATATAAGATGAGATATAACATATAGAATACGGGATATAACATATAGAACATGAGATATAACATATAGAACATGGGATATAACATATAGAACATATGATACAACATAATTATTATAGAACATGGGATATAAAATATAGAACTTGGGAATAAAATATAGAACATATGAAATAACAAATAGAACATGGGATATAGCATATAAAACATGGGATATAACATATAGAACATATGATACAACACAAAGAACATTGGATATAACATATAGAACATGAGAAAAAAACATATAGAACATAGGATATAGCAAAACTAATATATGACACAACACATAGAACATGGGATATAACATACAGAACATAAGATATACCACATAGAGCATAGGATACATCACATAGATCATAGGATACATCACATAGAACATAGGATACACCACATAGACAATAGGATACAACACATCGATCATAGAATACAACACATCGGTCATAGAATACCACACATAGATCATAGAATACAACACATATATCATAGGATACAACACATAGATCATAAAATACAACGCATAAAACATAGGATACACCACACAAAACATAGGATAAACCACATAGACCATAGGATAGGCCACATAAAACATATGATAGACCACACAGAACATAGGATACACCACACAAAACATGGGATAAACCACATAGACCATAGGATACACCATATAAAACATAGGATACACCACATTGACCATAGGATACACCACATAGACCACAGGATACACCACATAAAACATAGGATACACCACACAGACCATAGGATACACCACATTGACTATAGGATACACCATATTGACCATAGGATACACCACATAAACCATAGGATACACCACATAAAACATAGGATACACCACATTGACCATAGGATACACCACATTGACCACAGGATACACCACATTGACCATAGGATACACAACATAGACCACAGGATACACCACATAAAACATAGGATACACCACACAGACCATAGGATACACCACATTGACTATAGGATACACCACATTGACCATAGGATACACCACATAAACCATAGGATACACCACATAAAACAGAGGATACACCACATAAAACATAGGATACACCACATAAAACATAGGATCCACCACATAAAACAGAGGATACACCACATTGACCATTGGATACACCACATAGACCACAGGATACACCACATAAAACATAGGATACACCACATAAAACATAGGATACACCACATAAAACATAGGATACACCACATAAAACAGAGGATACACCACATAAAACATAGGATACACCACATAAAACATAGGATACACCACATAAAACATAGGATACACCACATTGACCATAGGATACACCACATAGACCACAGGATACACCACATAAAACATAGGATACACCACATAAAACATAGGATACACCACATAAAACATAGGATACACCACATTGACCATAGGATACACCACATAAAGCATAGGATACACCACATAAAACATAGGATACACCACATAAAACATAGGATACACCACATAAAACATAGGATACACCACATTGACCATAGGATACACCACATAGACCATAGGATACACCACATAAAACATAAGATACACCACATTGACCATAGGATACACCACATAAAGCATAGGATACACCACACAAAACATAGGATAAACCACATAGACCATAGGATACACCACACAAAACATGGGATAAACCACATAGACCATAGGATACACCACATAGACCACAGGATACACCACATAAAACATAGGATACACCACATTGACCATTGGATACACCACATAAAACATAGGATACACCACATTGACCATAGGATACACCACATAGACCATAGGATACACCACATAGACCATAGGATACACCACATAGACCATAGGATACACCACATTGACCATAGGATACACCACATAAAACATAGGATACACCACATAAACCATAGGATACACCACATAAAACAGAGGATACTCCACATAAAACATAGGATACACCACATAAAACATAGGATACACCACATAAAACGTAGGATACACCACATAAAACATAGGATACACCACATAAAACATAGGATACACCACATAGAACCAAACATGCCACAAACCACATTTATAATTTCACCTTGCGTGGTCTTTATTCATCAAATGGTTTATGGCTATTTTCATTTCACGCTAAACGCCGTGCACGTTATCTAAGTAAAGTATTTACATATAAATTATATACATACGTATACACTTAATGCACTGAACTGATGCAGTTAGTCTACTTAATATTGTGTTCATATTGTTTATAAATGTATAACATTCACTCACATACTGTGTTTATACATTGGAAGTATTATATTGAATGACAAGTTAAATGTTTGTACGGCGCAAAATCGCATCCGGCAATTCAATACTAGAATGTGGCCTATGTAACATTTTTTATCAGGATGTGCGAAGTTTCAGATCAAACGAATTTTGTTATTTTGACTTAACTGATCCCGAAACTAAAGTGATCATCTACTCCATCAAAAATACAAGCCGTTGATGTTTCATGAATCTCATGAATCTGGTCATATGGTTCTACAGTTCACGAGGTACTCTATATGTAGTCCCTGTTTCCACCCTAAAATTAAAATCAGGGGAAACTATCACCTCGATGCATCAGACGTTGCAATATCTGCTGGAATGCATATAAAATATTTAAATAAAGTCTCCAAAAATAATATACTCCGTTGTCTGAGGGTACGTTGTCGTAAAAACCTGGTATAACGGTCCCAAACATAAATTTCCAACTGTAAAGTGACCATCTATATCGAACCATAAAGTGACCGTCTATGTCGAACCAATTAAGTCATCATTTCTCACCTGATCGGACATTTTTTTGTATTGAGCTCCGAAATCGATATTTAATTAATGACAATTGCAAAAACAAGTCAGTGTCCACGCTCGCGATTATAAAATTAGTCTGTTAGAATATGTTTATAATGTTTTGTTTATTTGCGACATGTTGCTAAAATAAATACATCGAAACGTATAAATACCGTGTTCCGTATCTTATAACACGATTAAATGATTATTACAACACACCGACGATCGCTCCAAAATGTAATAAACACAGCGAATTTCTCTAATAATTTATACATCGAAGTTCATTTAGATCGAACAGTTTTTCCTAAGTCCTTTGATATAAAGAGTTTCGGCTGCATTTATTGACAGATGGGCAGATTCATTCTCGTCGTTGTTTATCGAGCTCGCTCCATTCTTAGACTATAAATAGCGACTGCGTCATCAAGCTAACACTAGTTGGTGTGAGTAACACGTGACCTCGCTCTATTTCTGTTTTGTTTATATCACGTGATGACCATTGCAGATATTTCGGGCACTATCAGTAATCTGCTTCGGTGCAAGAAGTTGCGATTTTGCATTGCCACTTAACAATAACCATTCCAGAATGTACGGCGGCTTCCGCCGCCGTACAATAAACATTCCGGATTGCCACGACATACAATTTTAAAGAAGCATTAAAAATGGATGTTTTTATTCATTTTTAAACCCCCACGTATGGACCTCAATTAAGACAAATCGTGTATGGTAGTACCTGCTCGTACACTATAGTTGGACTATATAATTGAACGACGAACATGCATTTTATCTAAGTTATACAAGTTATTTAAGGTAATATAGCATTTGAACTAAATGTGTTATGTAAAAGTTTTGTGGTTGGATTTATGATAGTTGAATGAAAATAAACATGTGACACCTTATCCCTCCCAGATGCCTGCGACAGAGGATCCGCAGGTCAGGTACGTAGTTTTTATAACTCTATATATACTCCAAAAATATCGGTGAATTTACGTTGAATGTTGACAAAATTACTGATCTGTTATTAAAACTGCTTAGCTAAATACCATAGCCACTGTTTTTTTGTTTTTTTTTTGTACTAAATTTTACGATAGAATGTTTTAATTTCAGGTAAAACATATGCAGGTGAGTTTGTTGACCTTTATTTAACATTTTAGTATGCATATTTCATACACACGTTTTATCGCTCAAAGAATTTTGTGAACGCTACATTAAGGTAGTTCGCGGTGTTGCTCGGCATAAAAGAAAGTTTGTAATAATGGCATGAAATTTGGAGGGATTATACTTTAAGTAGCACTGCTTACGAAAATATTGTTCTTTATACTGTTTGAGGTCGGTAACCTAGCAACTAAACGACGTTAAAACGCCATCTAGCGGCACCAGCTATTTGAACGACTCGTTGTACTTTTCCCCTTGTAGCTTTGCTATAAATCGTCATAAATTGAAAATTCGAACTTTGCGGATGAGCGTCAAACAGTAAAAAGAACAATATTTTCGTAAGCACTGCTACTTAAGGTATAATCCCTCCAAATTTCATGCCATTCTAACAAACTTTCTTTTTTGCCGAGCAACACCGCGAACTACCTTAATGTAGCGTTCACAGTGTTTGTCATTGTAATACAACGTATTAAGGAAAAGACGTCCTCTTTGGTGCATCAATTTCATGCATACAGTTTACCAGTCAATCTAAAATAAAAGTAAAATCTTACTGTATTATAATTATTCTTTTCAAAGCCACACAAATTGTTATAAAGAATAACAATGTAACTCGGGTCTTTTGCGATATACTAGTTATATGTTACATAGTAAACCTCAGTTAGGCATAGATAAAATTCTTTATTTCTGGTACTCTAATTTTTCCCGCGACCCTATACTTTTTATACGGCCCAATTTTTTTACCTTTCACTGATAAAGACAATTTGAAAAAAATACCTACCTGGCTTTCCTGTTTTTAATGAGCATACTACCTATTTCCATATCAAGACAAACTCGTTTAAGAGATCACATTTTTTCGATAGGTTTCAGGCAATTCGTGTTTTATTTTAAATGTATGATGCGATCACCTTAATAGTTCATCTTCGAGTTAAGTAACCACTGTTGTTTTGTTTTGAATATAACTTTCGCATCTAAGACATTTCGTAGATGAATCTTTTTGATCAATTTCGAGTTGAATTCATGATGCTCAGTTTCAATGTATCTCATTACTTACGTATAGCTCTACTAAATAATCCATTATAATTTTTTCATTTGTGTGCACTATACAAGATTTGACACATTATAATTTGTAAGAACACTGTCATATTTGTACACTCATGTGGTTAAATAATGGTTTATAGCTATTTTGTTTTTTGATAGTTCTTTAACCACCAACAAGTTGCGGTTAAAACGTTTTTTTACTATCTCATTTTACGGATGAGTATAGCTGTGTCTGCGTGAATTCACAGAACATTGACAGTTAGAAATTTGAGAAGATAAACATTTATTTCTTAATATCGATTTATCACGTGATATTATTATTCGATATGTAGATGAAATTAATAGCTCATTATCATATTATGTAGCGAATATGTTAATCAAGATCTTGACGCGATATAAGACCATCCTTAAAATTGTTTGTTTGTGGTACCCTACCCAGAAAATGTGCAGTTGGTGGGTAGGTAGGTAGGTAGGAAATATTTTTTACACTTTACTTTTTACATTGAAACAAAAATGCCTGCCAAAATGCTATTTATACACAGAAAATATACCAAGAGACCAAAAAAAGTTGAAAAGGGGATTTTTGGTGAGCAGGTAGTGTAACTCCAAACGATATTTTCTTAATGAAAGCCTTATAGTTTGACAATCGTTGTTGTTGTTGAACATGGGAACACGTTAAAATGAGGTTTTGTGAATTGATTACTGTATGAAGGTGTGGATACACCTTTAAATGTTCAGGTCTCATTTCTACAATGGTACACATCATACACACACATGTAAGATCCCCTTAACAGGTAAACAGATAAGTTTAAATACACACGAACATTATCAGTACGAAACTTGCCCGACGCCCGGGATAAGCCAGTATTTCTGCAGACATATATAAAAATAATCGATACTGATCTCATAGCTTAAATCTCAATTTTTTTATCGTTAATATTCAACAGTTATGTATGATTTATACCTACGTTAATTTAAAACAATATTCTGAATACAAGTTAATTGATCAAAGTATTTACTTCCACTTGTTTTGTAAAAATATGTATCAGGACGGAAAATGCTCAGAAAGAAAATCATATCCTTTGTTTAGCAAGTCAACGATTCCTTACTATGAAATTGTAGGAATCTGAACGAGTCCATCTTTCTATAGTCGTCACTCGCTCGACGCGCATGAATTTTTATGCAGACCTAAGTACTACGTTTATCTTCATCCGCCATGCAATTATTACACAAGTTCCAGTCTCATGTTGCAGTGCAAGTCTATGTAAGTTCAATCTCCATGAGTACTTTCAGTACTTTGGTTCTGCGTAGTGGTGCATTTTTACCCACTTTTAATTGTTCAAGTTTTAACAAAGACATACGATACACTGACATGGTATATATTATACATGTATGTAAAACACGTCTTACAGTTAATGAGACAGTGTGTATAATATATCATTATTTATCTCTTACCGTGTAGGGTTAAAATAAAAATGAAATAATTGATAAATCGCTACATGAAAAAGTCTACAAAATGATTGGCATACTTTTTCATTAAGGTTCATTAATGTATTTGCCTCTTGTAAGCAATTAGTCGACAATATTTACAAATATTTGTACTTATATAACTTTTGCGTAGTTTGAAAATTGTCCGCGAATGCTATTATAACACGCCCGAACGTACTCTGTGAAGATTTTACAAAAACAATTTCAACTCGTAAATATTCTTTTGTTTCCCTTAGCACGCTTTTCAAATAATGCGTTTTATAAGTTATACTTGTCGTAATTTTGTCAATAGTCACGTGTCTTTGTGGCTCGATTACAAACGTAGGAACGATATAATATCATAACGATTTTTGTCTCAAGTAAAATATACGTTTGTATCTGTTTTATTTATTTGTGGCATTATGTTGCAATACTCCAGTAAAATAAGCCTTTAACTTGTCACAAATACAGTACTTCATATATACAGTCGTAGCAGGATTAATTCTGATTATGGTTTAGAATAATTTTGAAATAAATGTTTGACGTAACAGCTGCCAATTTAAAAATAAATTCTGTAAAAAACAGCAAATAATACAAACGAACAAGACAATTCTTATTTCATTTTGTTGTACCAAGTTTTATAAATCAAATATTATATTTATTTGATTATATCATTGAACAGTTTATTGTTATGAAAAAATACTTTATGACACCTCTAAGAAATCGGGATTATTTTCTGGGCCAATTAATTGTTAAAAAACCTACAAAACAATGATCCATTTTTTCACTGCGGTTTATTGCCGCAACAACATCGAGAGTCAATTAACGACTTTTCAGGTTTAACGAATTTCTCAAAATGAAAAATAAAAACAAATAGTGTTTACTTTTCTGATAATTCTAAAGTAACTCCATTGACTTTAATTTTATGCATTTATAGATTTAATTCAATTCTAGTGAACTGAGTGAGTGACATTTTATACTTCTACTTCTTAAATTCATGCGACACGTGCGAACGATTTTACAACACAATAAAATCAAAAGTGACAGTGACCTGTATTTCGAATGTACTTATATGTGACACATTCATCATTATTTAACTTCTGAAATGTATATTTCCCAGGCCATACATTTGGGTCACGTTCACCATAAAACGGCACATAAACTGTTTTACTAAAATATGTCGTCACTAGACTGTAGGTCTTTCGATCATTGGTGAGATTTTATTATAAAATCTGTCGATATAGTCTGGCCTAATCTATCATCAGTGGTCAAACTTCAGACCATTTAAGGTATATGATAGATATATTTATATGTGTCACAGTATACAGCTACATCATACATGATTATCACGCCACCAGACACGGGTATAACGTCATCAGACATGGGTATAACATAATCAAACATGGATATAACGTCATCAGACACGGGTATAACGTCATCAGACACGGGTATAACGTCATCAGACATGGATATAACGTCATCAGGCATGGGTATAACGTCATCAGACACGGGTATAACGTCATCAGACAACATGGGTATAACGTCATCAAACACGGGTATAACATCATCAGACACAGGTATAATATCATCAGACATGGGTATAACGTCATCAAACAAGGGTATAAGGTCATCAGACACGGGTATAACGTCATCAGACATGGGTATAACGACGTCATCAAACACGGGTATAACGTCATCAGACACGGGTATAACGTCATCAGACACGAGTATAACGTCATCAGACATGGGTATATTTTCAAAATGTTGATTACAGTAGTTATATTAATTTTAGATACCAAAAAGCATTTTATTTGTTTATACACAGGTACACATTTCATTGATTCAAAGTTTGTTGATTAACAAAGAATATACGAGCGTAAACCATTTAGAGTATAGTTTTACATTTTGTAACAGATGTCCAAATAGCACTCTGGTACAGTAAGGAAGTAATGCTGGAGTTTACGCACCTGTCAATATTTTATAGAACATATGATACAACACATAGAACATGGGATATAACATATAGAACATGAGAAAAAACATATAGAACATGGGATATAACAAACAGAATATATGATACAACACATAGAACAAGGGATATAACATATAGAACATGAGATATAACATATAGAACATTGGATATAACATATAGAACATATGAAACAACACATAGAGCATGGGATATAACATATAGAACATATGATACAACACACAGAACGTGGGATATAGAACATGAGATATAACATATTTAACATGAGATATAACATATTGAACATATGATATAACATATAGAACATGGGATATAACATTATAGAACATATGATACAACACATAGAACATGGGATATAACATATAGAACATGAGAAATAACATATAGAACATGGGATATATCAAACATAATATATGATACAACACATAGAACATGGGATATAACATGTAGAACATGATATTTAACATATATAGCACGGGATATAACATAGAACATGAGATATAACATATAAAACATGAGATATAACATATAGAACATGAGATATAACATATAGAACATGGAATGTCACATATATAACATATGAAATAACAAATAGAACATGGGATGTAACATATAGAACATATGATACAACATAATCATTATAGAACATGGGATATAACATACAGATCACATGATACAACATACTTATTATAGAACATGGGATATAACATATAGAACATGAGATATAACATACAGAACATGGGATATAGAACATGGGATATAACATATATAAGATGAGATATAACATATAGAATACGGGATATAACATATAGAACATGAGATATAACATATAGAACATGGGATATAACATATAGAACATATGATACAACATAATTATTATAGAACATGGGATATAAAATATAGAACTTGGGAATAAAATATAGAACATATGAAATAACAAATAGAACATGGGATATAGCATATAAAACATGGGATATAACATATAGAACATATGATACAACACAAAGAACATTGGATATAACATATAGAACATGAGAAAAAAACATATAGAACATAGGATATAGCAAAACTAATATATGACACAACACATAGAACATGGGATATAACATACAGAACATAAGATATACCACATAGAGCATAGGATACATCACATAGATCATAGGATACATCACATAGAACATAGGATACACCACATAGACAATAGGATACAACACATCGATCATAGAATACAACACATCGGTCATAGAATACCACACATAGATCATAGAATACAACACATATATCATAGGATACAACACATAGATCATAAAATACAACGCATAAAACATAGGATACACCACACAAAACATAGGATAAACCACATAGACCATAGGATAGGCCACATAAAACATATGATAGACCACACAGAACATAGGATACACCACACAAAACATGGGATAAACCACATAGACCATAGGATACACCATATAAAACATAGGATACACCACATTGACCATAGGATACACCACATAGACCACAGGATACACCACATAAAACATAGGATACACCACACAGACCATAGGATACACCACATTGACTATAGGATACACCATATTGACCATAGGATACACCACATAAACCATAGGATACACCACATAAAACATAGGATACACCACATTGACCATAGGATACACCACATTGACCACAGGATACACCACATTGACCATAGGATACACAACATAGACCACAGGATACACCACATAAAACATAGGATACACCACACAGACCATAGGATACACCACATTGACTATAGGATACACCACATTGACCATAGGATACACCACATAAACCATAGGATACACCACATAAAACAGAGGATACACCACATAAAACATAGGATACACCACATAAAACATAGGATCCACCACATAAAACAGAGGATACACCACATTGACCATTGGATACACCACATAGACCACAGGATACACCACATAAAACATAGGATACACCACATAAAACATAGGATACACCACATAAAACATAGGATACACCACATAAAACAGAGGATACACCACATAAAACATAGGATACACCACATAAAACATAGGATACACCACATAAAACATAGGATACACCACATTGACCATAGGATACACCACATAGACCACAGGATACACCACATAAAACATAGGATACACCACATAAAACATAGGATACACCACATAAAACATAGGATACACCACATTGACCATAGGATACACCACATAAAGCATAGGATACACCACATAAAACATAGGATACACCACATAAAACATAGGATACACCACATAAAACATAGGATACACCACATTGACCATAGGATACACCACATAGACCATAGGATACACCACATAAAACATAAGATACACCACATTGACCATAGGATACACCACATAAAGCATAGGATACACCACACAAAACATAGGATAAACCACATAGACCATAGGATACACCACACAAAACATGGGATAAACCACATAGACCATAGGATACACCACATAGACCACAGGATACACCACATAAAACATAGGATACACCACATTGACCATTGGATACACCACATAAAACATAGGATACACCACATTGACCATAGGATACACCACATAGACCATAGGATACACCACATAGACCATAGGATACACCACATAGACCATAGGATACACCACATTGACCATAGGATACACCACATAAAACATAGGATACACCACATAAACCATAGGATACACCACATAAAACAGAGGATACTCCACATAAAACATAGGATACACCACATAAAACATAGGATACACCACATAAAACGTAGGATACACCACATAAAACATAGGATACACCACATAAAACATAGGATACACCACATAGAACCAAACATGCCACAAACCACATTTATAATTTCACCTTGCGTGGTCTTTATTCATCAAATGGTTTATGGCTATTTTCATTTCACGCTAAACGCCGTGCACGTTATCTAAGTAAAGTATTTACATATAAATTATATACATACGTATACACTTAATGCACTGAACTGATGCAGTTAGTCTACTTAATATTGTGTTCATATTGTTTATAAATGTATAACATTCACTCACATACTGTGTTTATACATTGGAAGTATTATATTGAATGACAAGTTAAATGTTTGTACGGCGCAAAATCGCATCCGGCAATTCAATACTAGAATGTGGCCTATGTAACATTTTTTATCAGGATGTGCGAAGTTTCAGATCAAACGAATTTTGTTATTTTGACTTAACTGATCCCGAAACTAAAGTGATCATCTACTCCATCAAAAATACAAGCCGTTGATGTTTCATGAATCTCATGAATCTGGTCATATGGTTCTACAGTTCACGAGGTACTCTATATGTAGTCCCTGTTTCCACCCTAAAATTAAAATCAGGGGAAACTATCACCTCGATGCATCAGACGTTGCAATATCTGCTGGAATGCATATAAAATATTTAAATAAAGTCTCCAAAAATAATATACTCCGTTGTCTGAGGGTACGTTGTCGTAAAAACCTGGTATAACGGTCCCAAACATAAATTTCCAACTGTAAAGTGACCATCTATATCGAACCATAAAGTGACCGTCTATGTCGAACCAATTAAGTCATCATTTCTCACCTGATCGGACATTTTTTTGTATTGAGCTCCGAAATCGATATTTAATTAATGACAATTGCAAAAACAAGTCAGTGTCCACGCTCGCGATTATAAAATTAGTCTGTTAGAATATGTTTATAATGTTTTGTTTATTTGCGACATGTTGCTAAAATAAATACATCGAAACGTATAAATACCGTGTTCCGTATCTTATAACACGATTAAATGATTATTACAACACACCGACGATCGCTCCAAAATGTAATAAACACAGCGAATTTCTCTAATAATTTATACATCGAAGTTCATTTAGATCGAACAGTTTTTCCTAAGTCCTTTGATATAAAGAGTTTCGGCTGCATTTATTGACAGATGGGCAGATTCATTCTCGTCGTTGTTTATCGAGCTCGCTCCATTCTTAGACTATAAATAGCGACTGCGTCATCAAGCTAACACTAGTTGGTGTGAGTAACACGTGACCTCGCTCTATTTCTGTTTTGTTTATATCACGTGATGACCATTGCAGATATTTCGGGCACTATCAGTAATCTGCTTCGGTGCAAGAAGTTGCGATTTTGCATTGCCACTTAACAATAACCATTCCAGAATGTACGGCGGCTTCCGCCGCCGTACAATAAACATTCCGGATTGCCACGACATACAATTTTAAAGAAGCATTAAAAATGGATGTTTTTATTCATTTTTAAACCCCCACGTATGGACCTCAATTAAGACAAATCGTGTATGGTAGTACCTGCTCGTACACTATAGTTGGACTATATAATTGAACGACGAACATGCATTTTATCTAAGTTATACAAGTTATTTAAGGTAATATAGCATTTGAACTAAATGTGTTATGTAAAAGTTTTGTGGTTGGATTTATGATAGTTGAATGAAAATAAACATGTGACACCTTATCCCTCCCAGATGCCTGCGACAGAGGATCCGCAGGTCAGGTACGTAGTTTTTATAACTCTATATATACTCCAAAAATATCGGTGAATTTACGTTGAATGTTGACAAAATTACTGATCTGTTATTAAAACTGCTTAGCTAAATACCATAGCCACTGTTTTTTTGTTTTTTTTTTGTACTAAATTTTACGATAGAATGTTTTAATTTCAGGTAAAACATATGCAGGTGAGTTTGTTGACCTTTATTTAACATTTTAGTATGCATATTTCATACACACGTTTTATCGCTCAAAGAATTTTGTGAACGCTACATTAAGGTAGTTCGCGGTGTTGCTCGGCATAAAAGAAAGTTTGTAATAATGGCATGAAATTTGGAGGGATTATACTTTAAGTAGCACTGCTTACGAAAATATTGTTCTTTATACTGTTTGAGGTCGGTAACCTAGCAACTAAACGACGTTAAAACGCCATCTAGCGGCACCAGCTATTTGAACGACTCGTTGTACTTTTCCCCTTGTAGCTTTGCTATAAATCGTCATAAATTGAAAATTCGAACTTTGCGGATGAGCGTCAAACAGTAAAAAGAACAATATTTTCGTAAGCACTGCTACTTAAGGTATAATCCCTCCAAATTTCATGCCATTCTAACAAACTTTCTTTTTTGCCGAGCAACACCGCGAACTACCTTAATGTAGCGTTCACAGTGTTTGTCATTGTAATACAACGTATTAAGGAAAAGACGTCCTCTTTGGTGCATCAATTTCATGCATACAGTTTACCAGTCAATCTAAAATAAAAGTAAAATCTTACTGTATTATAATTATTCTTTTCAAAGCCACACAAATTGTTATAAAGAATAACAATGTAACTCGGGTCTTTTGCGATATACTAGTTATATGTTACATAGTAAACCTCAGTTAGGCATAGATAAAATTCTTTATTTCTGGTACTCTAATTTTTCCCGCGACCCTATACTTTTTATACGGCCCAATTTTTTTACCTTTCACTGATAAAGACAATTTGAAAAAAATACCTACCTGGCTTTCCTGTTTTTAATGAGCATACTACCTATTTCCATATCAAGACAAACTCGTTTAAGAGATCACATTTTTTCGATAGGTTTCAGGCAATTCGTGTTTTATTTTAAATGTATGATGCGATCACCTTAATAGTTCATCTTCGAGTTAAGTAACCACTGTTGTTTTGTTTTGAATATAACTTTCGCATCTAAGACATTTCGTAGATGAATCTTTTTGATCAATTTCGAGTTGAATTCATGATGCTCAGTTTCAATGTATCTCATTACTTACGTATAGCTCTACTAAATAATCCATTATAATTTTTTCATTTGTGTGCACTATACAAGATTTGACACATTATAATTTGTAAGAACACTGTCATATTTGTACACTCATGTGGTTAAATAATGGTTTATAGCTATTTTGTTTTTTGATAGTTCTTTAACCACCAACAAGTTGCGGTTAAAACGTTTTTTTACTATCTCATTTTACGGATGAGTATAGCTGTGTCTGCGTGAATTCACAGAACATTGACAGTTAGAAATTTGAGAAGATAAACATTTATTTCTTAATATCGATTTATCACGTGATATTATTATTCGATATGTAGATGAAATTAATAGCTCATTATCATATTATGTAGCGAATATGTTAATCAAGATCTTGACGCGATATAAGACCATCCTTAAAATTGTTTGTTTGTGGTACCCTACCCAGAAAATGTGCAGTTGGTGGGTAGGTAGGTAGGTAGGAAATATTTTTTACACTTTACTTTTTACATTGAAACAAAAATGCCTGCCAAAATGCTATTTATACACAGAAAATATACCAAGAGACCAAAAAAAGTTGAAAAGGGGATTTTTGGTGAGCAGGTAGTGTAACTCCAAACGATATTTTCTTAATGAAAGCCTTATAGTTTGACAATCGTTGTTGTTGTTGAACATGGGAACACGTTAAAATGAGGTTTTGTGAATTGATTACTGTATGAAGGTGTGGATACACCTTTAAATGTTCAGGTCTCATTTCTACAATGGTACACATCATACACACACATGTAAGATCCCCTTAACAGGTAAACAGATAAGTTTAAATACACACGAACATTATCAGTACGAAACTTGCCCGACGCCCGGGATAAGCCAGTATTTCTGCAGACATATATAAAAATAATCGATACTGATCTCATAGCTTAAATCTCAATTTTTTTATCGTTAATATTCAACAGTTATGTATGATTTATACCTACGTTAATTTAAAACAATATTCTGAATACAAGTTAATTGATCAAAGTATTTACTTCCACTTGTTTTGTAAAAATATGTATCAGGACGGAAAATGCTCAGAAAGAAAATCATATCCTTTGTTTAGCAAGTCAACGATTCCTTACTATGAAATTGTAGGAATCTGAACGAGTCCATCTTTCTATAGTCGTCACTCGCTCGACGCGCATGAATTTTTATGCAGACCTAAGTACTACGTTTATCTTCATCCGCCATGCAATTATTACACAAGTTCCAGTCTCATGTTGCAGTGCAAGTCTATGTAAGTTCAATCTCCATGAGTACTTTCAGTACTTTGGTTCTGCGTAGTGGTGCATTTTTACCCACTTTTAATTGTTCAAGTTTTAACAAAGACATACGATACACTGACATGGTATATATTATACATGTATGTAAAACACGTCTTACAGTTAATGAGACAGTGTGTATAATATATCATTATTTATCTCTTACCGTGTAGGGTTAAAATAAAAATGAAATAATTGATAAATCGCTACATGAAAAAGTCTACAAAATGATTGGCATACTTTTTCATTAAGGTTCATTAATGTATTTGCCTCTTGTAAGCAATTAGTCGACAATATTTACAAATATTTGTACTTATATAACTTTTGCGTAGTTTGAAAATTGTCCGCGAATGCTATTATAACACGCCCGAACGTACTCTGTGAAGATTTTACAAAAACAATTTCAACTCGTAAATATTCTTTTGTTTCCCTTAGCACGCTTTTCAAATAATGCGTTTTATAAGTTATACTTGTCGTAATTTTGTCAATAGTCACGTGTCTTTGTGGCTCGATTACAAACGTAGGAACGATATAATATCATAACGATTTTTGTCTCAAGTAAAATATACGTTTGTATCTGTTTTATTTATTTGTGGCATTATGTTGCAATACTCCAGTAAAATAAGCCTTTAACTTGTCACAAATACAGTACTTCATATATACAGTCGTAGCAGGATTAATTCTGATTATGGTTTAGAATAATTTTGAAATAAATGTTTGACGTAACAGCTGCCAATTTAAAAATAAATTCTGTAAAAAACAGCAAATAATACAAACGAACAAGACAATTCTTATTTCATTTTGTTGTACCAAGTTTTATAAATCAAATATTATATTTATTTGATTATATCATTGAACAGTTTATTGTTATGAAAAAATACTTTATGACACCTCTAAGAAATCGGGATTATTTTCTGGGCCAATTAATTGTTAAAAAACCTACAAAACAATGATCCATTTTTTCACTGCGGTTTATTGCCGCAACAACATCGAGAGTCAATTAACGACTTTTCAGGTTTAACGAATTTCTCAAAATGAAAAATAAAAACAAATAGTGTTTACTTTTCTGATAATTCTAAAGTAACTCCATTGACTTTAATTTTATGCATTTACAGATTTAATTCAATTCTAGTGAACTGAGTGAGTGACATTTTATACTTCTACTTCTTGAATTCATGCGACACGTGCGAACCATTTTACAATAAAATCAAAAGTGAAAGTAAAACACCTGTGTTTCGAATGTACTTATATGTGACACATTCATCATTATTTAACTTCTGAAATGTATATTTCCCAGGCCATACATTTGGGTCACGTTCACCATAAAACGGCACATAAACTGTTTTACTAAAATATGTCGTCACTAGACTGTAAGTCTTTCGATCATTGGTGAGATTTTATAATAAAATCTGTCGATATAGTCTGGCCTGATCTATCATCAGTAGTCAAACTTCAGACCATTTAAGATATATGATAGGTATAACGACGTCATCAAACACGAGTATAACGTCATCAGACATGGGTATATTTTCAAAATGTTGATTACAGTAGTTATATTGACTTTAGATACCAAAAAAAGCATTTTATTTGTTTATACAAAGGTACACATTTCATTGATTTAAAGTTTGTTGATTAACAAAGAATATACGAGCGTAAACCATTTAGAGTATAGTTTTACATTTTGTAACAGATGTCCAATCAGCACTCTGGTACAGTAAGGACGTAATGCTGTAGTTTACGCACCTGTCAATATTATACCCGCCCGAGGTGGGGGGGGGGGGTGCGGCAGGCCGACCCAAGGGAATTAGACTTTTGTCTAAATCCCCACCCTAGAGACAACCGTGTTCGTCTAAATCGCAACCATAGGGCCTACATGGTCTATCAAATGCGACATGGATGTAAAACCCTGCCAGAGTCTATTTCCCGGGACCCGGTGTCATTAAATTTATCAAGTTCCCCCCTGTCGGAAATGGTCTTCTGTCTGAAGTCCTGTCTATATGCCCGCCGCCTGTCTCCCGGGCGGGCAAAATATTGGCAGGTGCATTATTTTGACGAGGGGGATTGTTTTTGCTCTTCTATCGGACAAGATATCAATTTAGGTCCAAAAAGTATTACAA
This sequence comes from Lutraria lutraria, assembly GCA_964023205.1. Classification (NCBI taxonomy): domain Eukaryota; kingdom Metazoa; phylum Mollusca; class Bivalvia; order Venerida; family Mactridae; genus Lutraria; species Lutraria lutraria. The sequence continues at coordinate 13,183,916 of OZ026834.1, read as the reverse complement.
CATAATTTATATCGCGACGTACTTATAAGGACACAGGGGCACTTATACACTGTCTGTAATCACGTGGTATATTGTTTTGATTATGATTGATACCTCAGGGTCTGGAAAAATGGAGGCGCCCTATAGTAACTGTAACAAGGTAAGTCGTATTTTGAAGAATCTATGGACAAAACTGCGACAGTTTTTCCAGACCCTGTGGTTTCAAAACAATATATCACGTGATTATATATATGGGCGTTTTCATTTGGGAAACACTGGAGAAGAGTTTATGAGTTTTCATGGTTTTGATTGGATCTTCACCAAATTTTGTCAGAATGTTTGTCTTATTTATATGTAGGACAAGTTCTAACATTGGTCATCTGGGGTCAAAAACTAGGTCACCGGTTCAAAACAATGTTTTAATGAGTGAACAATGATTGTCATGTTAGCGATATAGGGCCATCTTGGCCCTCTTGTTTCCTTTCGTAGTGTATAGAGACTGCTGATAAGTTTTAAGGGATTTCTTGTCGAGCTGCCGGGTTCTCAAGTCGCACACTAACGGCGTCAAATGCAACTGAAATGGCCAAATTAACAAATACATGTATGGCTATGGCATAGGAGCTGAATCATGAATTATTAAGAACTGTTTTCATAGGTTTACAGTTTCTTTAGCACGTGTAGGGTTTCAGTTCTTTCATAAAACTTGTGTTGTGGCGTTGGCCAGGGTTTATGACGTGTAGTTCTATAAATAAGAATATTAGGCATGTGCAACTGAAATCTCAACTGGACGATTTTCTGCCCTCGGGTCAAAAGCCACCCAAAAAACATGACTGCCAATTGTGTAAGCATTGTTGTGTGTTGTTCACCCCGTGCTTTTCGGTCTTGCTAAATAAGCATCTTACTTGTTTGGTACCAACAAACATTCTGTTTGCAAATAAGTGTAAGACTAGATCTTTAAAAAAGTTTACTTCGGAAAAAATACATAAGTAAATTCATTTACGGAACGTATTCCGCCATCTTGAAACTCAACTAACTCTGGGTCGGAGCGGGGTTTACAAGAGTCAGGGTGAAGAGGTCAAATGACATAACTCGAGTCGCTACTCGCGCTATTCGATTGGAAAACTCTCGATTCGAGTCGATACCCAAGATCCAAATTAAAACGCTCTTATATACCTTTCTCTGGTCTCTTACCTAGAAGTATCTGGAATAACTATGGGCTTGTTCGACTATTCTACGCATGTTAGGCGAATCTTGTTGTCTTTGACCGATTTGTTATTGGCTCTGTGGATTATCATAACAGAAACTGTTTGGTCTTTGTAATGTCTGGCTCATACAAGATTTCTTCTTGAGAGTATAACAAACATCAAAAAGAAGCGTACAAAACAAATAAGATTAACTTTGAATGGTAATAATTCAATGCAAAGATGACAGATAGGTAAATTCTAGGTAAAACATAACGTTTTGATATAGAATGGCGCGATAGTGACGTCATAAATTTCATAAAAAAACGAATCATTTCTTAATATACTCATCCTTGCTTTTTTGCACATCTTAACAAAATTTAAAGCGTCTGTAACAGCTCAGATTAAAATGTAATAATAATTTGCTGAATGTATACATATTCTGAATGTTTATGAAGTTGGCGGCCTAGCGGCCTGGCGGCGTGAAGTTGGCGATCTAGCGGCCTTGCGGTCTGACGGCGTAAAGTTGGCGGCCTAGCGGCCTGGCGGCGTGAAGTTGGCGGCCTAGCGGCCTGGAATTTTATACACCCAATCGCCCAGAAATGTATCAGAATCACGTTCTATAAGCATTAGAAACTATTTTGGAAGGGAAAAGTCGCAAAAAGATCACTTCATCGTAGGTACGCAATTTCGCCGATAACTTATTTTTTTCACCGACCCGGAATATTAAACACCCAATCACTCAGAAGTGTATCAGAACCACATTCTATATGCATTAGAAACTATTTTGAACGCAAATGTAGATGTTCATATTAAATAATCTTGGTGCATTTCAAACTCATCATCTGAGTCATCAGATCCTTGTTCATCTACTGTAATTTTTACTTGTTCGACATCATCATCAGTCAGTTCATTGATTCTGTCCATGACCAGATCAACTATATCATTTGGTACCTGATCCCCATCAAACCAATTGATTTCATACACGTTGTTTACTAACATCCATCCGTTTTCTTCTGCACTGGAGCAGAAGTGCTGGCATTCTTCCAGACAGAGGCAAAATAATTTGCTCGCTCTACTTTGTTGTGTAGCACTTTTTTGCATGGTGGTAGACAACTCGGATCTATTCCTTTGATTTTGTTAGCTAGGTTAGCTACATTTTCTGTCGCATATACTCGTCTTAACAGCTTGTATCTGACTTTATCTATATGTTCTTCGTTTGGCAATCCGTATAAACTGCAAACAAATTGTTCAATTGTGTTTTCAACTTCTTTAGGTAAAGGGAATTCATCACCGAGTCTTGCAAATGCATTTCGATATACCTGGTTTCTTCTAATTATGTCAAATGAACGTATTTTTCCTTTGTTCGTGAATGATGCACAAAAATCATTTCCAGTGAATGCATGAATACCAGGTATGGCATCAATAATTTCTGCGTCTACTGTATTCCTAGAAATTGGAATGTAACGTCGTGTGTTGCGACCACTTACGCCTACATCCATCCATAGTTTTGTCTGTCCCTCAAATTGGTTAACATGGTACATCAGTAATACCAATACATCTGTGTCATTACTTCTGACAACGCATTCACTATTTGGGCTAGATTCTAAGACTTTGTTTAGGTGAAATATTAGCCTTGTATCTGCTTCTTCATGTTTACAGCTGTATTCATGAAGTATTTCATGTACTAGTGTTTCTCCTTCTACTTTATAAAGGTGACATAATTCTTCAACAGCAAAGTAAAGTTCATGGTTCTTTAACTGTTCAGTGTGTCGCTCACTGCTCCAGTCTTCTGTCAGAAATTTTAGTAAAGATGTTTTAAATGATGCGTTTTTCATAACGTTCTGCCAGTCACGGGGGAGTTTCTGTTCAGGTCCATCCAGTCATAAACCAATGGGGTGGACGTTCTTGAGTTTAAGAATAGATTTCTGGAATTTCAGTTGAACACGTTCAATCAGATCAAGCCATTCGGCTGCACTTTGATAATAGGACCGGTAAACAATGTTTAAAGATAAAACTACATTTTCCTTCAGGGGTATCAATAGCGGGTGTAATTTAGTTCGATACTTTAATTTAACTGATAGAAATATGAAAATATCGTACGAATTTTCAGATTTTGAAAATACAAAAAGGATATCCGTTCTGACCTTAGCAGATTTGACAAGAGTTCAACGTATGACACATATAGTACCGACCGGCATACACTGAATACAAATATTAAATTTTCATCAAATGAAAAAGACGTTCATGAATCTCTCATGAAATATGTCGTCAATACTCATCTGCCCTCCGAGAGGTCAGAGAAAGAAATTGAAGATATAGAACATGCTGTAGATAAATATGTGGATATAATTTTTTATTACTTCAAAGATTCTGTAGCATTAGAAGTATGCCATAAGTATCTCGTTGGTAGTATGGCTGAAAAGACAAAGATCGGGGAACCGGGTGAATGTGACTTCATTTTTGTCTGACATCATAGGGAAGATGATGTTATAATTGAAGTTTGTACTGGATGTGATAAGTAAATTGATAAAAATCCCCATCTCATGATGTAAGATTCTACCAAAGTAAACCTACTCGAACTTGAATTTTTTTTCTATGATATAAAACAAGAAATAAACGAAAGATTGACACCGTACAGACTAATTCAGGCATGTTAGTGTGGAAACAACTGATGCCATACCACCAGGGACCAGCCATAACATGCTTCTGGGAATGGATGCCAACAGATGGTACAAAGCTTACAATTTCAGCCGATATCGTGCTCGCCATTTAAAGGAATAATGTTACATGTATTATTGATAGGAATAAAGTTTCATGTGAGAAATATTTGCCTCAGTTGTTACAAGAAAATAATATTTCATTATAAAGCAACTTCACAAGAAAACTCAACTACGTTAGATACGCAGTGATCAATTGAAATTTACATTTACCACTACGTAACGGAAGTCAAGCTAATGACTGTCAGACAAACACGAAATGTGCTACAAAATCCTGAAATTCTTGTACGGGCGACATTGTTATTCTAAATGAAGCTGCTATCAAATGAAATGTCTCACGCATCAAAATTGAAAGGGGTGCGTCAAATACGTTGATTTCATGAGACGATAATGATCCGACACTTTAATTGTTAATTGCTCAGCTTAAAAAAACACAGTAGGTGTCATTTTCGAATCATCATTGCCGTCTTATTTGATGACGGATTTCAAAGCGGTTTTCGGTATTTTGTAGCGGAAATGTTAATCTAGGGAACATTGCCTCAGAATTTTGATACTTGTTTTAATTTTCTATCTATGGCGTATTACGTAGTAAACAGCGGGGTTTTGTGTACGGAATATCTTTAAAGTCAAGTATCTAACGAGCCGAGGACGTTATAAAAAAACTGAGACACGGTTCCCTGCATTATACATTTATAGTGATTTTAAGGCTATTTGTTGTAACATATTCCTATATACAGAGTAGTTCTCGTTTTTAAAAAATGTGTAAATTACGTGCGATATTGAATTATAAAATACCAATCAAATGTAATATTTGTTTCAAATCACCTGCAATGCACTTTATACAGTGGGTTAATTTTAGTATATAATTATTGTTTAGTTTTTAAATCTATAAATGGGCGAAACTTGATTAGACATTACATCCCAGCCCATTACCTTAATGATACTGATATATAAATACGGCATGTTGATAGAATAGTCATGTTTGTTCGTAGAAATCTATCATATACTAAACATATATAAACTGCCATTGTGTTATTTCTATACAGGGTCCCGAAACCTACCCGTAATACGACATACTACACAAACTTTGCTTTTACATTTTTCTCTTCTGTTAGTTTCTGAATAGAGCGTCCTTTTTATTCACCAAGTTTTTAATTTTATATAACATTTCAGGGAGCTCCCAAACGCCAGTGGCCCTATGTAAGTAGCTAGGACACTTCTTTGCATTTGTTCAAAATAATAAACTAATACAATATGTTGAGTCAAATACTATGGTATACAGTTTTCAACATGGCATTAGAAAATATGTTTAAAGGGGCATGTCCAGGAACTGCTGTGTCTTTTTTTCGTACACCAAAAATGCGTTTGTCACTTGTAAAACCAGTTATTACCGAAAATTCAAAGAAGAATGTGCTTTCAAAAATTACCCTATAACGCGCGAGTCGGTATTTGTATGTCGGTTTGAATAAAAGGCTGTCAGCCATTTATTGACGACAACGATATTTCCGATACGACTGAGAGTTTAACTGAGTATGTGCGCTGCCTTTCAAGTGAACATAATATGAGCAATACTTACCATTTCAGTTTGTTGACATTTTTTCTGCGATATTTTCGGTTTTGACAGATACAGAAAGGGTCGAGTTGTAAAAATGACGAACAATTTCTCTGGCCGAAATCGGCAGGTTTGGTAAATCTTGAAATGTGTATTTTGAGATAACTAGCGGGATATTTTGTTAATATTTTACAGGGCTTTCATTAATTGATTTAGGTATTAGAATGATACCAATTTGATTTCTATTCGAGACGCTTCAGTTCCAGGGCATGCCCCTTTAACTTCAGACGGTTTGTTTATTTTATTCTACAACATCTGTTCAATTCCTTTAATTATAGGACAAAAACGAATGTGCCTTTATCGATCTAAAACTAGCCTTTCATATTGTATGGAGAAATAGATTGTGACAAAAACTAATTCAATTCCATATAAATGGCTAGCGTCTGATCAAGAAATCATCAACTTTTGTGAATTAATGAACTCAGAAATATTTAACTGCTTTCATTCAAAAATTGGTATACGGCACGCGAAAATCTCCAACCCCTTCTTTTTCAACCATTGAATCCATATTCCTGATCATACATATGAAATGCATTTATTTCAATATCTGTATATTTTTTTAATTTATGCTGATAGCACTGTTGTTTTGTTTTGGAAATAGAGTTACTACAAACAGCTTCTTATATATGCCGAATATTGTGACCTTTGGAGATTTACTATCAATGTCTCGAAGTCTAGAATAGTTGTCTTTTCGAGAGCTAAACAGTCAGATTATCGATTTAGATATAAAAACGATTGCATAGAAAGTGCACCAAATCATATAATGATATAATAAGTGAAATTATTAATGAACAAAGATATCTAGAGAATATTTTAGCCATGAATAGTTTACATTCTATGTACTCTCTAGTTCGAAATTCAAATCTTTTAATTTACCCCCTGCGTTACAATTAATCTTTACAAATTATTAAACCCATCATTTTATACGAAGCTGAGATCTGGGGACTAAGAAATGATAAGGTTGAAAATGTTCAACTTAAATTTCTGAAATAGGTTCTTAAATGATAGCTTTCTACTCCAAACTAGAAGGTTTATGGTTAAACCTGCATTACTCCATTTTCATAAGATCTCATGTCGTAGTAATTGCAAGTACATAAACTAACTCAGTTCTTCAAAACTGCATCTAAAGCAGTATTTGTGGATCTAAATAAACTCGCGTTTTGAATTTAAATCCTGACAATATTTACAATAATAAATATGTGATAGGCTCTTTCGAAACGATAGTAAGAGCATGTCTAACACATTTACTGGAGCTATCAAAACATTACTTCAATTTTCCAAAGAGGAAATACATTTGTCAAGAAGAAGGTCTTTCAACTTTTTTTTCGAATTGAAAATTTAACCCATTCATCATTTAGAAACTGATGTGTGTGCAGTCGACCTGTTTGCCGAACAGCATTTTTAACACATTGCTATAGATAATAACAGATAATTTATTCGGAAGAGTGTCAGGATTTAAATTGGAAATTGGGACCAGAAGGTAAATGCTATTTCTTCAATATAAAAAATTGGTGCATCATGTTTTGCCATAAACCATATAGTTTAGGGTGGACTTTTTTAGTTTAAAAATGAATCTGGATTTGGAAGTAAATGTTTTCTTAAGTAATAAGCGAGATAGGAAAGTATCTTTCGAAGTGTTTTTTCAGGCAAGGACTCGTAGCCTTTTTCATGACACACACACTGTTGGCAGGCATACAGATATTAGATTTTCATTAGCAGAAAAAAATGCTTATGAATCTTTCATGGAATATGTCGTCAAAAGTCATCTACCTTTCGAGAGATCAGAAAAAGAAGTCAAAGATATAGAAGATGCTGTAGGTGAATATGTGGATATAATTTCTAATTACTTCAAAGATTCTGTAGGATTAGAAGTCAGTCATAAGTACCTCGTTGGTAGTATGGCTGAAAAGACAAAGATAGGGGAACCGGATGAATTTGACTTTATTTTTGTCTTACGTGATTATACAGAAGATGATGTTACAATTGAAGTTTGTACTGGATGTGACAAACAAATCGATATAGGCACACATCCCCATCTCAGGATGAAAGATTCTACCAAAGTAAACCGACTCAAAATTGAAAAGTGTTTCTATGATATAAAACAAGGAATAAACGAGGAAATGAAACCTCTGCAGACAGATTCAGGTATCTTGAAGTGGAAACAACTGATTCCTTACCACCAGGGTCCCGCCATGACTTGCTTTTGGGAATGGGTACCAACAGAAGGTAAAAAACTTAAAATTTCAGCCGATATTGTTCTGGCCATTGAAAGGAGTAATGTTACAAGCATTATTGATAGGGGTAAAATTTCATGTGAGAAATATTTACCTCATCTTTTAGAAGAAAGCAAATATTTCATTATAAAGCAACTTCACAGGAAAGCTCAATTATGTGAGAGACGCAGTGATCAATTCAAATTTACATTCACTACTACGGAAGTCAAGCTTATAAATGAAGTGCTGTCAGACAAACACAAAATGTGCTACCAATTCCTGAAATTCTTGTACGGGCGACATTCTAAACCAAGTAGCTATCAGATGAAATGTCTTACACTTAGGCACGCAGCAGAGTGCGAGGAACACAACATGTATATGCTTGATTGTATTGAGAACATTATGCAAAGAATTGTGATTTTGTTCCACGGAGAAGGCAATTGCAAACCAAATGATGATGCAAATCATTTTTCACTATTTTTATCAGATACAAAACTTTCCGACTCAGTTAATGCTTCATCTGAAAGTGACATAGTTGAAACAACCTTTCGTTTAAAAAGCATTCTTCGCGGTATCGCAAAGCAATGGCGAGACAAAAGTAACAACCCACGTGTTTTCGAGTTGCTGATGAGTGAGTTACACGATGACGTAGAATAAGGTTTTATACCCGTAGACTAAATGTCAAAAATGTTATCTCAAAATGGAGCATAACGATCGTGGGAACTCTTGTCTTTTTATTGGTTCTTTGACTGAAAATTATACACCGTGAATTTGTTTGAAAGATAAACGTAAAAAGAAGCATTTTATTGAAAACTCCAGGCAAAAAGCATTTTATCAACCGAATTCAATGAAGATGTATGCACGCAAGGTTTCAGTACAATATTTCCAGAAATAATTTGTTTTCTCAACTCAACATTTCAAAATGTGACGTAAAGTTATTTATAGTACATGTATATAGTGTTTCTCTAAAAGTAATGTCAATAATTGGGCGATACTATTCTAATAATACGAACATCTGTTAATTACATAGACCAGATACGTAAAGTGAACAGTTGAATATATATAATACCTAAAAATATGGATGAATCAGACAGTATGGCTCGACAATGGGTCTTTCCCCATGTCAAATATTGTACCCATGGCATCGCGGGTCAATTCCCTTCTTCGTTTACCCTAAATTTCATTTGCAAGCATAATCTCAATCGTCATGATTTACTTGATCTGTCAGATTAGGCAGGCGAAATGATAAGGAGGAAGGAAGAACGAATGGGAAGTAAGAAAGTTCACTTTTAAAACACGTTTAACTGTATAAAAACAGTACAATCATACTGTATTATATGGAATCTGTGTGTGCTTGCATTTTGCGTGGATATTAATCTTATGTTTATCAATGAAAACATTTGAAACTAACTTCTTAAATCTAGACTGCTTCAACCAGTTCCACATTCGCCATCTGTATATATTTCACTCATCTGTGAAAACTAGAAATGGACACGGATTCTCCCACATTATTCCTTCATGCAGGACAAGATATCATTACCATTTGCAACATAAATGTACCATTGGCCATCGAACAAAGGAGTGGGACCATGTGTGGGATACATCGCTTTGAATATATGAATGATGGACATATGCTAAGCTAGTTCAAGATGAATTATCCGTTGGACACGGATGTCTTGCAATGTTTGTTTAACATGTAGACTGTTTCCACGGAAATTAACATAGCCTATACATGCACCGATATGCTGTGATCAGTGTTTGTTTTTTGTTTTTTTTACGGCGAATCAGTCAATATGGGACGTAAAGTCACATGGATGGCGGAATATTGAGTAGATTAATTGGAAACCTATCTAAAGAGAAAAGAAAACACAAAGATAATGACATATAAGGTCATAGAAGACGGTTAGAGCACATGGCATATCATCTATCTATGGTGATAATATATGCCAAAATATATTTTACGAACACACAAATGAACAGCATCTTTGATAATAACAATGATTACATGTGACAATAACTTACTTTTAATCGTGTGTACATTGAATTGTTTATCATTTTTAATTACATCACAATTAGTTATCTAAACCAGCATTAACAGTGTGTATCATTTCATAAACACTACAAATCCTAATTGTATAGTATCACTGCAGTTATTCAGTGACATTTAAACTTTTCTCTGTGATTGAATTACGCCTGTATATTATAGTTTAAGAAAATTATTTTAGTACTCATTGATTATGAATAATAAGTGCACCTATAACGTGTGATACGTTTGTGATTCAAATTGTATGCGTTTTGGTTTAAATGTGGATTCGAGTAAGTTTGTGAAAACATGGACAATAACTCTACATGTATTACGAATTATGAAACTCATTTGTTGAACGTATCTAATTTCCATCAAATACGAAACATTTAAGGAAGAAAAGGGAACAATTGACAATTACATAACTTGTGAGGGGAAATACGTACTTGGTGTTCACGTATGAGGAAGAAAAATTTGGATATCTGTTATCCAAAATGGCAGACTATATCATACTGCATCTGATATACATTGTTACTTCAATTTTGAAATAAACTTAACCAGAAAGTGTCCCCTCGGGTTAAGTGAAAGGTGTGTCAATAATTCCTGCAACTGCCACATTTTCGTTTACCCTAAAATGTAAATATGGTGGCCACAGAGAGAGACCGTCATACATGAATGTTCAATATTTCATTTAAACTCTTTTTGAACCATGTTCGTTTTGTTTCCTATATTCCATTGCTGTTAATTTCCGTTTGCCATTCCTTTTTGGTTGAAACGATCGTTTTACCTTTTGTATTCCTTTTATTATTGTTAATATATCCCAGAATATCTTTATTTGCATCTTTACAGACCGACCCCGACATTCCGTTTGTTTTCTATTATATATACAAGTATTATTGATATGTGTATTTATTATGTCAACAGCAATTTCATAAATAAATGTGTATTGTCTGTGCGAAACAGTTTTAACGGATGCAGTCCGTTATACTCATATTTCTATTCATCCAGTATATTTGCTGTTATCTAGCTGTGCGTCATTTTCTTTCTCTCTTATCCTCCCTTTCTCCACATGACCGCCCCTCTCTCTTTCATAAACTGATATTCATGTATATATACCTACACGCTCCCTTCCGTTTCCTCGCCAAATAGTAGTATCCTCAAATTGTTATAGTGACAACAGTATATTACAATCTTCAACGAAGTTATCTTTTGAACATTAATTAGCTGTTAATGTTTGCTTCAAATCTAGTTGGACAAATGTGCTTACATGATAAAATTATGCAATTGTACAAAATAATGTACACATGTTATTGTCATGCTTAAACATACTTTGTATTTGTAACTACATAATAACAATGTCATATGTGTAATGTTAAACTGGACATTTTAATTGTTCATCTTATGTGTACATTGTTCTTATTCCACCCTTTAAGTAATATCAATACACATGTCATTTTATAGTAAGATTTATAGTAAGTGGTGTCCTTTTTTTGTTTTGTAACATTCCTCCATGTTTTTTTATGTATTTTTTTCATTCCTCTTTTTAATCACTGTTCCCTATATTTCTGTTCAACACTTTCGAACGTATTTCAAATATGATAAGAGCTATACAAATACGGTAAATAATAATTATAATAATGATATAGTATTCATCAATTTGATAGGTACACATATGTCAATATTTTTTCTTGGATATTGTCAAAGAATGTGAGTTTGTATATTAGCAATACACTTTAAATCTTATTCATTCTCAAGATTTCAAGATAAGTATTATAGAAATAATTCATTCAAGATAATATAATTCTAATACAATAGTTAACACTTTTTAGAAAGCTTTTGAAGTAAATGGTTTGATATGTAAATGTCTTATAAATCTACACATTCGGAAATTGTTATTATTTCCAAATCCCCATCGACTTTTCCCATCAATTGTAGCGTAATAAAATTGTCTTATTTTACTAAATGTTCGAAGTTTTCAATCTTCATCCTGAAATGTAAACATATGGAACTGGTAGCAAGGAAACTAATTTAAGTACGCGTACTAATTACAGAACACGTTACTGTTAGTTTCTAGCTACCCAACTTAACCCTTGACGATTCATTATGCCCGAGGAACAGTGCGTTCACTGTCTCACTTGTTTTATCTTCCGCTTGCTTTCAAGAACAGAAAACAATATGTACCTACCTACATTTTAATGAGCATGTAACCAGAAGCAAACAATTCGTTGTCAAGTTGGAATAAATAAGCAGCAAAGAGGTGTAAATTCAGATGGTTTGATGGTTGTAATTGGATTAGTCTTTAAGAGAGGTCGCCGTATAATAATGAATGTTTGCCTACAAGCCTTATGAAGTTTTAATGCCTAGTGAAAACATTTATAACTCTGCGTAGACGACTTATCATACATACCTATGATTGCTGGATTTAGATCACCTGCGAATGAAAAAGTTTATATATCATTTAGATAAACCTGTTACTTCTAACATCCATATCAAGAGCCATGCTCAGAACGCATCTGATAAAACAAGTTATGTAAGAAATATTCACTATGGCGTACATTAATTTGTTTTATGATGTTCACATGACATATAATAACTTATGTATGAATAAATCAGTCAAAACTTTTGGGTAATGTGAACCACCTTATCCCCAAACACCTCAAGACTCAAAACCACCAACAAAACACCCATCCAATACAAGGAAACATACAAAATACGAGAGAAAACAGGTTTCAGGGACCCTAACATCTTTCCTCTGAGAAATAATGAGATATTTTACCTTTACAGTCTCCGTCACTTATAGATAAATCATCAATCGCTACATCTCCTTCAACTGTTGAACCAATGTCTGCTTTGATAATTATCCTATAGTCGTTAGGAACACTGTGGCTGTTGATAGTACTTGAAGATTTATGCCATTTGTTACCTTGGTTACCTAACTCAATAAATACCCGAGTTTCTGTCTTTAGACATGTATCCTGAATAAAGCATAATACAAAATTAAAAAGAACATTAGGTTAATCTGATCATAAATTAACTTAAACCGTAAATCTGACCAGCGGTTAATTCAGGTTTTGTTTATTCTATATTTAATAAGCATTCACATGACCTTTTCTCGCTTTTAAATAAGTTTGGTCATCATACCGTTGTCATCCATGTCAATGTATTCAAGTACCTATTAAACATTTCATTTTTACTAGATATTAACTCAAAAACACCTCACACGTATACATACACCTTAATGCAAGCTTTGTTTTACCGTGCTGAGTTGATCGATGCATTTACCTGTAATATAACAGCCAGTTGCCCAACGTCATTTCCATATAAATAGTACCAAAACTCAAAACATAAAGTATGCTTCGCTGGCAAGATGGACGATACTAGTACTGCTCTGTCATCAAAGTTCCTGTTCAGTGTTGTTTCAATGTACAAATAGTTTCCAAGTGCTGCAAAGGAGAATGTACGTGTGTAAATAATACGATTCAAAAAAGTTTGAAAAAAATTTAAAATGCAGTAATAAGAAATTACACAATATCACCTTCATGTCAATTATTTCTAACAAAACAAATGGTCGAGTGTTGTTTAAGCAGGTCTTGGAATTCATTTGACAAAAAACATTACATTCAAAAGTTTTACATACCATCAGATGTATCATGTAAGCTAAGAGTAGATGCTTTATTAAAATAAGGTAATAAACTGGTCCAAAGCGGTTGGGAAGAGTAATTCAACTGTCAGCCATTATTTTCATGGCAGGTCAGTGCAAAATATACCGTTTCCTTGCGTAAGTATAATGTTAAAAAGAATTAAGTTCGTAGGAAAGAACATACTAGTAGTATAGTATAAACTTTTTCTCTGTGACACATAGTGCTCAAATGGACTTATATATTCGTGAAACAATATTATACACGACTCTAGTGCATTATGCATGTAATATAAAGCCTGGGATAGCTTAAATATGTTGTTACCTGATCCAGTGGTGTGATCAAACAATATTCCTCCGTCTATTGACGAATTTATTCCATTGCGGAGTACCCAGTCCATGCCACCATTGTCATGTTTGTTCCATCTACACAGAGAACTTTCGTCAAAGTTGCAAGTTTCTGTGAAACCATGAACTGAAATGCATGCAACAGTAATCGATACCCAAAATAGAACATTTTAGTGGTGGAAGGACTAAGCAGTTTAAATATCCTCTCATTTACTAGAAATTTTGATAGCAGTGAGTTTATAAGCTCTTATTCTCTTATCTGTGTCAGTATCAGCGTCATTTTATTTGTATTTCGGCCCATCCATATACATGTCAACAACATACACATGCCAAACAAATTGACTGACAAAGTTGGCGAATATAAATACTATATTAACATAACATTTGTTAAGAAATTACATACATTTTTCTCTGAATTCAAATACTTGACTAGGAAACATTGCTTATCTTCTGAGCAGATACTTGTGTTAATGGCGTCTTTACTTTTAACTCATATTGCAATTTACTAGATATGTTAAATTATAAAAATCATGATTTTCATGGAAGTACCAACAACAAGACCGGAATAGCTTGAAGTAATATAATGGTAGTACTAACCATTAATATAAACGTTAAAGTATTTTGTGATGGTAGGGTCTATGCTGTCTGTTGCAGTACAAACAAATGTTCCAATATTTCCTATGGTCGCATTCTTAGTTACTTCAAGAACCGAACCTGTGTAAAACAAATATGGTCAAATACGCCATCCTAAATCACATTTTGGAAAGTAAAAAATTGTGGTTCTTACAAAACTTTGTTTGCTCAGAGGTTTAAATAAACTGTAAATGTTTATTTGAAACTTATTGGACTTCACAGTCATAATTTATTAAGTTGCCTTTATATCAAATGAATATACGCTTAAATAAAACGCACATATCCTAAATTAGAGAAAATATTTGTATCTTCTAGAAGTTTTAACTCAAAGTGTAGACATTTGTTCTGATTAAGCTCGGAAATTGATATAAAAACTTAAATGTTAAACAATTCAGCCCAATTGTGTAATTATATAATGGATAACGTAAAAGAAACTTTATGTTACCATATGTTCCATTGCTCAAGTCTTCACATAGATTCATTTTATTCCAAACAAACGTCACTGGATTGTTTGAAGACACAGAGCAATTCAAATTGATTTCACTGCCGGTGTTAACATTAAGTGTTACCTCTTTGGGTCCAATCAGTTGCAGTCCCACTGAAATTCAGGCATCTTACTATAAGTCAGGGAATGGAATTCATATGATGGGGATTAAACATAAAATTAACTCATTCTCAGAATCAAGGCAAAACATTTACAAAGAAAATGGTTTCGGTATTGACGATAACAACAATATTCTGTATGGTATATTATAAGTTTTGTTCACAATATTACACGGGCGTTCATTGTTTTAGTCGTAGCTAATTGGAATCTCTTAAAATCTCCATCCTTTTATTTACATTTATTTACTCAAAATACAACTAGAATATCGTTTTATTTAATGGTTTTCGTTATGTAAGATGCCATTTTACGACTATTTCATCAATTCCGTTCATTTGTTATTAGCAAAACCTAAAAGTAAATCATTGCTATCGCATGCAAATATATTTACAAGCTAATGAGTTAACAAATCAATTATTGGGAAACACCCATACATTTAAGTCAAAGTTTTGTTCCAATGTGTGTTCTCCGCGTGCATGAGCCTTGTTAGTCTGGATTTAAAAAAATGATCGCAATTCTACAATACTGAAAAATCACCAATTGCCATTTGTAGGAAACAAGACAATTGTTTTTATAATTACAATAAATTTCGCAGAACTTCCCAGTGTACCGCTGTGGACAATCACAGAATATCTGCTGCCCCATTGAGAAACATACTCCCGTATTACATGGATTTGGTAGGCAAGGATCAACGACTGAAATAAAAGATAATCACATCAAAATGCTTTTGAATACATGATAAAACAACCATGATTTTTCAATGTTAGGATTCAGAAACATGTGACTTGTAACATTATGTATATAATCAATACACTGATATTATTATCTCGTTTTTCATTTCAACGAGTTTAACTAACTAACTCGCTTCGCTGTTTCTTGAGGAACTTTTCTAACAATAATTTCAAAGGATCAAACGATTTGTTATACCTTATATATGATCTGTTCAAATTGTGTTTTTATTGTCTTATATCCTCGTACAAGATAGCATTGCATAATAATTTATCTAAACATTGACAGCTTCCGCTTCATAACTTCTACAAATGATTAACTTTTATGATTGATAAATTACGGACTCACTCTTCTCGCACTTGACTCCCTCAAAACCTGATGGACAATGACATGTGAAGTGGTCTAATTCATCGTGACAGAATCCACCGTTTAAACATGGATTTGATGCACACTCGTTTATGTCTGCAAACATTATTATTTTATGTATAATTGTTAAAGAACTAATTTCAACAACGTTGCATTGTAAAATCTTGGGAATGTCCAAAACGACTGTAATTAACGACACAAATGCATTATCTAATACAAAACGCAAACAAACCGAAGATCGATAGATTGTATTGATGTATTCTAGTCCGCTTATTATCAGTACATGTACATATAAATTCTATTTTTGAAGGTCGACAATATTAATTTTCCTAACAAATATTAGTTTTTATTCAATGGTTGCCGAATGATTGGTTTTCCGAAAGTCGACTAGAATGTTACAAAAGTACTGCTTAAGACAGCAATGTAAATGTATGAATCAATAAAACTCCGTTGCAAGTTAACAATTCTACATTGATATACTACTATTTTACGTACGCTATATTGGAAAGAGCTTCGTATACGATTTTTATGTAGATACTGCAGTCGCATTAAGGTGGTACCAAATTATGTAGATTTGTCTAAATTGGTCATTTCATTGGTAGATCTAAGTAAATTTGTGGAATTTCAAATTTCGGATAGATACTTTTTCGGATACTTACGTGGTTTTAAAACGTAAATATTTAAATTCGTGGATATGCTTATTTATGAAATCCACAAAATGAATTGCTCCGCAAAAAAGTGGTGAAACTACAGTATTTTTTTTCATGTTTTCATGGTATCCTTTTTAGTCTAAAGCAAAGAATAATAAAAATAGTATGATCTTTGGGTTTCAATCGAAAGTTAAGAAGACAATTTAAAGAAAAAATAAATAATAATAAATGACATAAAAAGAGGGACATTTTGTAAGATGACATTTTCTAATTACATTTGTAATAGCATGTGAGTAAGTGTAAGTTACAAGGAAAGAGAACATATCTAAAGTTAATATTGGTCGTTATTAAAGAAGGTTTCATTAAAGCATGTTAAGAAACAATCTTTAACGCCAATTTTTAGTTATATTTTTTATAAAAGTATGCAACAGTATTTTTTTAAATGTTATATTTTACCTGTCTCACATAATACACCGGTAAACCCTGCGGAACAACTGCAGGAAAATTGATTGATTTCATCAATACAAGTACCACCATTCATACACGGAGCAGAAGCACATTCATTGATATCTGTAGATAGAACGATATAATCATTACTGTTATAGTATCATGTTTAGTTTAATATAATACTACAAGAGTTAGTTCCTTTTACACAGTGTGTTATACACTAGAAATGATTCACTTCACTATTGACTATCACATTATTAACATCTATATGTAAATAAAGATAAAAAACATTGACTTAGCTTGTGTTACTAAATTATTTATATGCTTATTATAATTATATGTCATAACAATATAACATAACAATTATCAAGAAACATCATTTGTATTTTTTACATTCCACAGGTCGATTGTGACTTTTGACGTCATATTTCCGTAAATACCAATAGGGGCTCCTTTCACGTGACGTGACACAGTTTCCCTCTTCTCTGAGTAAGGATACTGTTTTGATAAGAAAGTCCGGCATTCAGATAGTTTAGCTTATATCTACCTATGTCATTTTTGTGATGTTTTGTTTGGTGTAATATTCTGTGTTGATGGTATTGCAGAGGTTAACTTGCCATATCGATGTTACCAATGCATATTTTTAAAAAATCGGACAAAAAGCAATAGTGTCTATATTGTTTTGAGTTTCTAATTAGGTCACTATCTATAATGCAAGAAGCAATCAGCTAAATTCACATGTTCACTGCCTGAATACAATCAGATAACAGTTTTGATAAGTACGATTGTTCTGCAAAATGTTTTACCTGTTTCACAATGTTTGCCTGTATATCCGACCTCACAAACACAATGTAGGGATAACAAATGGTGAAAGCACTGCCCGTGTATACAGGGACTCGAATCACATGGGTTTACCTCTACAAATTGAATACAAAATGGTTTAAAAATCGAAGAAATGTTGATTTTGAGGTTATTTTTATTTACACTATTAAGTTGACAGTTAATGTAAGTCAGTTACGTGTATACTTATCATGGAATATTACCTATGTAAAAACCTATTGCGTAGCTATTTACGTTTTACGATAAATGTTCTAATTTTATTAACAGTGGTACAGACTAAATATTTCAACGTATCTATAATAACAGATTAAGTATGCTAACCCGTTTCACATCTCTCTCCTTTGTATTCTGGTGTGCACTGACAAGAATACTGATCTACTTCATCGTGGCATGTTCCACCATGTAAACATGGATTAGATAGGCATTCATTTACATCTGAAAATTAATGATACTTTGTATGTATGTACAATATATTCGAAAAGTCAGAATAGGTTTTATTTGGTACCGCTAACGGATTGCAAATGGGAGTACGGTGCATTCTCTCCAAAGGTGCATTTGTATAGTCTTTGGGTGAATCAAACTTATGTTGTTGCTCTTGAGAGGTTGAATTAATAGTTAAATCAATACAGTTGGAAAATTCATGCTGTTGTTGAAGAGACGTTGTCGCTCAAGATAGAGACGGCTCAATGTTAATTTACTTTCTTTTTCGATGCCATTACATGTAATTAAAAGCACAATGGATTAGGAATGCGTTTTTAAAGCAGCAATCTTCATATAATCTTAAAAATAATCGTAACCACTGGTTTATGGGAATTCAGTCTTTTAAGTTTAAAAAAATGAATATTACACTTGTCAAAGATTTTAGAAACAATAGCAAAATAATGATTCTGAGACACACTTGTTTGACATCTTTCTCCAGTGAACCCAGATGAACAATTACATGTGTAGTTGTTGATGCCATCAACACAAATTCCTCCATTGTAGCAGGGTTGTGATGTACATTCATTTATATCTGGATTAGAAAAAATGATATTTTATTAACATGAACAACGATGAAGAGACAATGCAACTATCATCTTCATCCATACCCTTTCCTATATTTTATTTCTTTTGCTTTACTATATTTGTATATGTTGTTTTGGTGTATGTGGGCTGCGGCGATAGCCCCATGGTAAGGGCAGGCTCGAATCACGGTCGCGGCAGGTAATACCCTTAAAACATGTCAATTTTTCTCCATATGTTTAGAAAAATGGGTGTGACTGTTCTTTGGGTCTTGTCTATCATTTTCCAAGTATGTCATGTTATGCAAGTAGTTGTCAGTTTTTCATTGGATTATCTTCTTTACTGGCGTAATTTGGTATCTTTTCTCTGTCTTTTAAATTGGTTCGCCGAAATGTGTAGTTTTTGGGAAAACTGGCAAGAGAATAGCAATAAAGCAATTAATAAAATGTGAGAACAACAATATTCAGCGTATATATTATGAAAGAGTAAGTTGTAGAAAGTTATGGCTGCTTATTCAAAATATGAAAAATATTACCTATGTTGCAAGTTTTCCCATCATATCCTGGAGGACAGACACAGTGATAATCCGTTTGATGGTGAAAACACAGGCCTCGGTCGCAAGGGCCAGATGCACATGGATTAAGCACTGCAAATATTCAATGCAGATGTATGTACAATCATACACATATTGACAAACTCATATCAGTTAGAAAAGGCCGCCCAAAAGTGAAGGAAGGTGGTCTATATTTTTAGCAAGATTTTGAAACGTGTTTATTATGTCTATTAGCAACTAAGTTGGATTGTTGCATACCAGTGACATCCGCTCAACATGGTTACACCGTCTCTTGACTAGATGTATTTTTACGATTTTTTAAAAATGTCTTCAAGTATGATGGGAATTCAAGAATTATGACAATCAAAGGTAAATAAAAACACTTTGAACATTCCTTTGTAAATTAGAGTTCAACATAAGAAATGACTATGAACAAGCATTTCGTTCAATAGAACAACAAGACTGGACACTTTCTTTAGTTGATCATCTCAGGCATTCAATGCTTCGATTACAACTGCAATTGCATTGACGAGAACAATATATTTACCAATCTCACAGTGTTCACCGCCATAACCATCTACACAGAAACATACATCCTGGTCACAATACCCACCATTGGCGCATACTTTATTACAGGTGGTCGCTTTAAGTACAAGACAAACAGAGGTATTCAATTATATTTGTACAAACAATCGTAGAAAGCAAATTTTACACAAAAATACAATTTCGATGCAAAGTATGTTATACATGTATTTGACGAAATTACATTTACAATTAACAAATTTACAATTATTAAATCTGAAAAAATGATCACCTGCGCGTATAAACAAGTTGTCTATAAAGACTTTTGGTTCTATTTTTAGTAACTCTACAATTATTTGCAGTCGTTTTTTTTTTACTTTAAATAGAGCATCATGAATAATATACATTTTCCCCCGTCTATGATCCTTTACATCGGGTTATGTGCTTATAGATTTAATCTAAACCAAGTTGTCTGTGTGTGTATGCATATCTTACTTGCACTACAACTTGCATCGGTGAATCCAGTTTGACACACACACTCGGCAAAAGGTGGACTCGTAGTGAAGTTGGTCACGCATTTGAAACGTGACACATCACCACATTCGTGCGTACGACATGGAGCAGATACTGTAATGGTGTAACAAATCACAGATCAACAATAGTTCAGCAGACACTGTATACAATGATTATTAAACCTTTAAACTTGTTTTATTTAATTCCTTATTAAACTAGTAATTAATAACAATGCTTTCAATGTCCGTGCATGCGCTTTAACTTAATGTCAGCGTCAGGTTTTGTAAAATGACGATGCAGCATGTTTGGAAAACAGGACTGGTCAAAGATTCTAGTTGATGCAACCTCTCAAGAACGGTCCTTTCTTACACAACAACCTTTCTTCAATAACAATATGATTGCTCCCGTGGTACGATTTTATTATTACATTTGTAATTTGACCTTTCTACAGCAACAACATGATTATGTTGCATCTCAACAACACCATTATTCTGCTTCTCCAGAAAATATGTTGTTTTGGACGTTGTCAACAATGTACAGATCTAAAGAAAACTTGACATCAACTGAAATTAAAGTACCTTCGTTGAGTACTTTGTCTACCACCTTTATATTTACACATCTAATTTCGCCAGTTTTTCTGAAAAGAGTATCATCTTAAAATGAAACAGAAACATAGAATAGAGATACCAATTTCTATAAGAAAACAAATCGTGTTGATTTTGCAAGAACTGGTATGTGAATCAAAGTTTTTTAACCGCAAAATAAATAACTAAAAACTGTACATATTTGACCGTTCTAACCTAGTTATAAAATGTTTACATTTTAATCCAGTCGAAAATTATCATAAATATTATTGTTATGTTACATAAAGCTGAATATATCAAGTCTGTGTGCTCCTTTGATAGATTAAAACATTGTACAACAGCTCCCCTGTGAAACATTTTAATATGCATATGAACTGTTCAATAGGTCAAGAAAAAATAATATTTTCAAGAATGTCATTCGACGGGAGTTACATAAATTGAAATTCACACATGACGTCATTATGTCAGTTGAAAAATGACCAAGGTCTTTGATCTGAGTATTGACTTATTGACGAATTGACTTACCCGGGAAGAGAGACTTGTAGACACAGTTGACGTGTGACATTGGTTTCAGGTGGTAAATACACTACATCAGTCTTGCAATAATGTGAATATATCTTTGGTTCAAATATGTGCATACCATTAAGAGCGACACCATTCGCTTCTACCATTTGTGGACTGAAACATGTTAACTGTCTTAGTACGGTTCAAAATGATACAGGTGTTGGTGGATCCCATTCAGCCCTTCCAATGCAATTAAATCCCCTTATAACACAAGACATTCACCCTATCAATGTTATCATCAGCTCGCATCAATATCCCCCGTACAGCAGCATCCAGAAAACAGTACAGAAACTAAATATTGCAACTATATAATCATATTATGCTGTCAGATTACTATTTCTGTTTGTTAAGATAACGATTCAAACTATTCTGAATGTGTTTCATGATACAGCTATAAGATCTTACCAAGTTCCACCAATACCGAACAGGTCACCTGTAGTGTAATGTATATCTAGATGACAGGATTTATTTACTTCACAAAGTACCACCGAACCATCGGGTAATGTCGGTTCTAAGAAGTATGGGTAATTCTACAATAAAACAATATCAAACAATAAAGTATCAGAATCCTAGCTCCCAAGATTATAATCTCAAAAATAGGGCGGACTGGATTTGTAAATGTTTATGTTTTTATATGTTTCGGGATAGAAAATGATTTACAATCGCAATGTTCGAAAAACTATTACATTCCTAGTAGATGAATTGAAATCAATGTGAGTAGCCCATTTTTTAAAGATCAAAAGCAAAAGAACATCCATTTCAACGAAAGCTCATGGTAAAACGTTACATAATATCAATGTACTCGTAATTTAAAAAAAAATGTAGGTCACTATAATGCAATAAATACATTAATTTATAGTTTCCTATTATTCAACAAAGGCAACAACTCTTATAAAAGTGTACTGAATAAAACATACTATCCCTATTATATCAAATTAAATGCTTATCAGACACATATTTCGAAATTTCTATCCTGGTAAGTTACATGTATTTTGTCAAATCTTGTTGGAAATCAATGAAATTTCTAAGGGGTATTAGGAATGTATTGTATTAACAACGCATACAATGGTTTGTTAGTTTTGCTCAAAGCCTTTACCACCCTCCCTGTTTTAGTTCAGTGGATATGCACTTCCTTCTTTTAAGTGTGATAGATACTTCTACACGTTAAGTGTACGTCTATTTTGTTAACGTTAGTTCAAAACGTTTGTTAGTTCAGAACATTAATTGGGCAAATGAATATTAACAAATACATGTACATCGATATGGACAGCCAACACCTAGACCGTAACTTTTTTACTTATTTTAAAACAGTGTTTCAATCGATAGAAAAAATAATATTTGTGTGACAATAATATTTTAAGAAATAGCAGAGAAAACTGAATTAGTGATATTGCCAAAACCAAGTAAATGTATAATTACCTCATCGACATTCTTTTCTGATCGAGCTGAAAAAAATAAAATACGAATAAATTTTGATACTTGTTTTCTTATTTCAGTAAAATTTAATACTCATTGAAATGACAGGTACAGTATCACAACTTATTATTAACACATTTTTTTCGATCTCTGAAAATTCTGGAAATTCTATATTGCACACACAAAAAAAGCCTCAGGATTCGGTCCATTTTAAGGGTTCGTTTGGATATGAATACCAGGAGTCTTTGGCAAATACTATTTATCTTACAGTCTCAGTGCGATACAATTGAGAGAAGAAAAATCGAATCATTTAGTAAGATCTTACGAATCGTACCAACGACTTTCACAGCAACACATATATCGTCTTCTGTTACACTGAAAATATCGACACAAGTCTGACTTAATTTGCTAGGGGAAGCATTTGATTAAGTGGTCATTTATTTACGATTAACTTATACTGATGTATTTACTAAATATATACACAGCAATTTATTGTAAGAATCATGTAAATACTTCTGTTAGGAGAAACTATGTCTATTGCATGTGGTTTTTGGTATTATATTCAGTCGACTTGTGTTATTTCTGCAAGGCACATTTAAACAGACGTACATAAGATATATGTTTGAAATGGGACCACTTACAAAATACATTGCAACCTCACCAGAACGGCCCTATCTTGAGCAACAACCTCCCTTCAACAACAGCATGATTTTTCCCATTACACTGATTAACTATTTTTAACCTCTCAACGACATACTTGTGCTACTCCCAAACAGTGTTGCTTTGAAGCAGTTGCACTGTAACTTCAAAAAGCAATAAACGTTAGACAAGAAGCAATAAGCACATACCCGTGTTTTCCGGTTTGCAAGCAAACACTGTGTATTCCAGTCTTGATACAGCTTACGTTCACATACCCAATATATTCCTCTGTGTTGATTTTAACAATGAATGGGCCATCCACACTAATACTGTCATTCGCATACCCAAGTTCTATCTTTGGACTGTTAGTTAGATGAGCAAAATAAAGATAAAATAATAGATTTATCTAGTAATAAATTGGCACTGTGTAAAATGTCGTTATCGTTTTCAAAGTACAAAAGCGATGGTCTACTGATCAAGAGGTTGTGAGTTCGAACCCCAAACGAGGTACACACTGTCCGTGACAAATTTGACCGAAAATCTTACATCCTATGTTAAATTGTCCTCCATCTCTACATTATGTGGGCTAGCTTGGCAGTAGCTTATGGATAGAATGTGGTAAGTACAGGATAAGTGCTAAATGAAGCCAGGGAACCTGGTAAGAGTATAAATGAAAAAAAGTTGAAAATGGTTTTAAATCCGATGGAATAGATAAATAGGTTGAGATCAAATAGTGACATTTTATATGCTGAACTGTGTTGAGAAAATATTGTTTTTATTGATTTTGTGTATTTTCATCAATTTCCAATGTCTACATTTAAACTGACGCATAAGATTTTAACGCGATTATGAATTTTAGAAAACGAAAGTGTGATAAAGTTGCTGGAGTAGGCTGATGATTTCCAACGTTGAAACAACACGCAGCATGCCCAATACGACTGCTACTGTTCGTTGTACAAAGATGTAATAAACTAAGCAGGTAATACACCTATGGCACTATTATGTAATTATAAATATCTATAAATGCCATAAAAAATTGTAAATACGCTTTATAGTCTCCAGTCCCAGGTTTTCTTACTACTTGGAACGGTATAGAACCAACTGTTCCACTTTCACATTCGATCTCTGACGGAACAGCTATATCTCCAATGAATGTCTGAAATATAAGACGGTTATCAAAAGAGCGTTAGAAAGATATTAAGTAAAGAAAAACAATATAATTAAAAGGTGATTATCTAGCTCACATGCGACCTAAACGCCATCTATATAGTAATTAGCTGTTTTTTATCAAATCGTTCTCTAGTCATTGGTCCGACAAGGTTTTTGTGTTGAAGGTCACTGTGACTTTGACCTACTGACTTCAAAATCTATATGGTCATATATATATGATGACCACCAACCCTACTCGGTATGAGCGCCGTTCACCAAATCGTTATCTTGTTATTGACCGAACAAGGTCTGGTTACGGACGGACCGATCGGCTGAAAAAAACGACTTTTGCAAAGCAAATTACAGTAAATGTATTGACATGCACAAATTGCAACATTCGATCTGAAATTGTAACACTGCATGTTAAAGTATATAACAATATATCATATTTCTTATTCGCGTTTAATCATATGGAATTGCATAGTCGACCACACTATCGATTGCGGGCCTTGTCGCAACCCGGGAGCTATATTCAAAAGGATTCCTACAATGTGCTCCGATAACTTTACCTACAAACAAGAACAAATCAGAGCAAAATAATAATATCATTGACAGACAGAATAGAAGTGTGTTCTACATGAATAACATTATATATCAGTGTTTTTATTATGTTATCCTACTTTAAACCTGTACTTACTTTGAAACAAATTGCAATTAAGTTATTGTAAATTTTATGTACTTACCTGAGTTAGATTCGATGCCGCCATTTGTATTTCAGCTACAAGTTTTAAAAAAAAGACATTGAGTTTTTCACATAATTGCAAAGAAATGTCCATTCTATATAAAGATTTGTCTCAACAAAACGTTTGAAATCTATATTCGACAAAGGGCTGTAGATCTATGACATACAAATGACACTCTGTATGAAAATTTCGTGTGTCGTGTCATATGTCACTTACTATATAAAGCAGTTACAAAGTTCATTACTTGTCTAAGCTGATTATCTTTTAATAAACTGCAAAAACTACATTTTTATCGCGTCAACGAATGTGTTCGATGAACACATTTCTGTTCATAGAGAGAGAGAGAGAGATTTCTATGAAATTAATGTTATGAGAAAAGCGTGAATACCTTTTTCACACTGAACACCTGAATATCCCTGTTTACAGAAACATTGTGGTGTTCCTGGTACATGACCATCACAAAAACCTTCGTTCAAGCATCGTATTGTTTGACATCCAGACTTATCTGAAATACAAGTAAAAGTTGTCCATCTGTGAATAATAACAAATAAGAGTAATGTATTATGATATATCGTCACCTTAGGATTAACAGGGCCTATCTGACAAGTATGAAAGAGCAAGTTCGTAGGTGACGATATATTTTATTAAACTTTACAGAAACTTGTTTTTGTCTGTACATAATTCAGCTTAAACGATACAAGCTATTTACTTTTAATGAAATAAGGGTTAATGCTGACAAGACTTCGTTAAGGGACATGTTGAACATGTGTGCCTGCCTCTTTGATTAATTTGTGTTAATAGCCAATCAGGTGTTTAACTTATTTTTCAAGCACAATAGTCGAACGAAAGTTTAAAAAAGGGATTACACTTCAGAAGCAAGCTTTATTATCTGATATCCTTCATTCGTATGAAATAAACAGTGCATCCTTTCCGAGGCAACACCCTTTGGGAGAGGCAAAATAATGCTGCTGTACATGTTGAGAGGTTGTTGCTTTAGAGTTTAAATTGATACTTAAATCGTACAACGGGAAAATCTTGCTGCTTTTGAACTCGTACCTGTGAGTGTATCGTTTGTTGATATTGTAAGGTTAAATGTTCGTTCTTCACCTTCCAATCCAGATCTGTAAAGTGAGCACAATATATGCATCATTCAACTTATTGCTTTTACGTATGATGATTGCATTCACGTGGGAACGTAATAATTATCGCGTGGACACGCGATAGCTAACGTGTTCCCACGCGATAAATAACATATTTCCTTTGTCCCCTTTATGCCACCGTAGAACTTTGACATTATGAGAAGCATTAAAATAGCATTTATTGGTGGTGAAGAGTAACTTTAGATAGTGAGTGTTTATTATGGTATATTCAAATTTATTGATAAGAAAGGTTATGATTAAAATAATGAAACAGTGACTTACTCTCTCAGTCTTGCAAGTACACTAAATATATGGTTTGTACCAGCGTCTGTGGCATCTGTTACTACGGATACATCAACTGAACATGTTGCATTAACTATCCCGCGAATAGAGCATGTGTCACACGTAGAAAACACGTGATATTTGGCAAATTCGTCGCTTGGGGTAACTTCAACTTCATTGCTGAAATAGTATAAGTGTTTGTTGTCACAATCAGCGGTACGAAATCAAAAGCAACGGACGATACTGAGTAAAAAGACAATATGAACATGGAATATACCTTTAGGCACATTAATTCAGGCTTGAAGGAAGCCATTTCAGATTTGGAGGGCTACTTTTAGATTTTTCTGACAACGGAGGCCGAGAAACCAGTTTTAGCCTTTTAAAATAACTGTTGTAATTGATTTTTTGGGGGGGACAGGGTGGAGTGCCCCTACCCCGTCCATTTTCATACGTCCATGTAATAGGTGCTTTTGCTTATCATTAGTGAAGTAATTTGTGTAATACAAGTAATTAAACAGCATGCATTTGATGAATCAAAGAATACAAGAATCGATAAACAAGCCATTTTACCAATCATTCTCATTGCCTTCTCCTGTTGTTACTTGGTATAATATGTGACATGGTTCTCCGGCGACACACTCCACTTGTGTTCCTGTTGATAAACTAGAGCCGACAAAATGTGGACGATTCTAAAATTGTATTTACATCATTTATAAAATATGATAACAAAAAGACAGTTATGTTAGCTGGTGTCTTTTTCTACGTAAGACCATCCTTAAAAAATAGTTTGTTTGCGGTAACACTACCTACTCACCAAAACGACCCCAACCCAACTTGTTTGACCTATCGTTTTTTTTTCTTTTTTCGTTAAAGGAAAACAGCATTCTGACATGTATTGTGGGATTATTCTAAGAATAATATTGAAAAATTAAAAAATGAATATTTCCTACCTACCTACCACTGAAAATTGTCTTGGTAGGGTTACCGCTAACAAACATTTCTTTAAGGATGGCTTAAAAGCAATGCAACACTAATTTCAATAATTCTAGAATAAAACTCGTGTTGTTGAAAGGCAGTAGTTATTAAATAATTCGGTAATCAAGTCAATTGTCTAGTTGTCCTTTACGTCTAGGATCATTAACTATCCGTCTGGTATTGATTTATCAATTTTAACCATGTGACATGTATTCAACACCTTTTTCATTAAGAGTAGAACGAAAGTTCCCGGTTCTAACCCGATCGACTCAATTTTTCGGCCAAGCCTCTGTGTCAATTCGTTTGTTCCCAATTATACCGACTCCATCGATAACCTTGTACGAATACATTCATAGTATTACCCTCAATAACATACACAATTAGGCTAACAATTATTTATGTCATATTGGACAAACGGTTACGTTATAATACGATGAGTGTTTCGAAGTTTCTTACCTTACGTCCATAAAGTGTGTAAGGATCTGAAAAAAACCAAGGCGCGTATATTTAAATAAAAATACACGTTAACACAAAGCTAATAAGGATTATATTAGTGACAATGTTAATCTAATAATTATGTACAACAATAAAGATTTGCACAGCTTCTGTGAGGTAGATAATTATCTAAAAGCTTATAATGCAAACCAAAATGTCAAACGTAGTACATTTGGTACTAATAAATCGTACATAATTACCTGTTATTGCTCTTACTTTGAAACACAATTCATCGTCAATTTGTCTAAAATACAAACAGAAGTACAACATTAATAACAGTATCATGTACAGTCAAACCTGTGAACAAAGGCCACCATTAGGAAAGACAAAATGAGGCCTTTATTGACAGATGGTTCTTATTCGGAGAACATCTTGGCCGGCTGTTCACTGAACCAGATTTCATGGACTGCTTCCTAACCAGTACTAACTAACCCATCCACAACTTCTCCAAAATATATAGGGGAATCGACATTTACGTCTAATATTCATTGAAACGTATGACCTGCTGCGACAAGTAATTAAACCTAGATCGCCGGGTTAGAAGTTCAGCGCACTAACCACTAGACCACGGCCAAGGCCTTGATAAATATAACAATCAGTTCTTATATCATGCCTGTCAATACAGAATGTATTGTTACTGCCAGAAACCACAGTAGTACGATATATACATGTACTAACTTATCACTTATGCTTACAGACAGTATGACGTCTAGTGCTGCCATAGATAACTCAAACTTCAATATGTTGGTCAATTCGTTTAAAAGAAAGAGATATTCATATGTACCCTTGTTGATTCCTTATTTGGACACATGCATCATGAAGTCCAGCACGCCTAGCTAACAACATCACGTCTGCTTCAAAAGAATGATTACGTGGAACCACGTTTGTGTTCATTGTAAGACCAGCGCTAACAAAACCATTCAGTACGATAGGTCTGAAAAATATCAGCATTCAATAAAACCACTTGTATTTGTTTCCTTGTTTGGGTTAGGCGCCATTTTTCGACGATTTTCGGTTATGTACAGCGGCCGAGTCACGAAACACGTTTTCCTGGAGGGTAAATTCCCCATATGAGGAGGAAAATTTTCATGAAAGCGCACTAACCACTGGGTCCCAATAAAAACACTGTAGATAAATTAACAAGTCATTGATTTAAAGCTAACATTCCAGATGCAGAATTTCTTTTAGGTTTGCTTACTTTAGTCTCAGTTCGCCATAATTTGATTTCATTCCTCAAAATGATATAGTGTTTTGTAATTTTAAAGCATAGTTTTTAAATCGATATATAATATATACTAGGTCATCTAAAGTAAAAGCCAAAGAATTAAGTCGTATTACAAATGGAAACATAAATGCGACGTATACATACTATTTCTGAGTCGTTGATGAGATGCTACGTTTCAGAAACAGGGTCATTTGTGCTCACATGAGCAATACTCATCAGAGAATAAAATCATACATAACAGTGTTAGACATTATGAACTGGACTCACATGTGTGCTATATGATTTGATATCTCAATAATTTGGGAAAAACTGCACTCTTGATTCACAACGCATTCTATCATGGTAGGCTTGGCAGCTCCGAAGAAATAGCTCTGAATAGAAACGATCATTTTGTGAAGCTTTGAAAATCACTTAGTATACTAGGTTAGAGTGCATATTTAAGTGATATTAGTAAATAAAAACGTTTAAAGGAGCGGTAGCGGCGACTGTAGCTTTTTAATTTCGAAGAACACACTAATACCATCTTAGAGCGTCGCAAGAAGTTAGAATGCTGGTTTTACGTATATTCTATTAAGATAAGAAAGCCATCGATTTTTTTTACTTAACCAGTTATTATATACTTTAACAGATAGTTAGTCATGGAACTAATTATCACCTTAAATCAATAAAATGCATTACCCTGTTTTTGACTAGGTGTCAAGTATACAGACACTAAGCTGACCATGACCAGACCTCCTGGTGCTTTTGTGGGTCACTCATTTAGTAGCTGTTCAAATGTCATATTACAATCGATGTCAACAGAGAAATCAAGTAGATATGAGTTCACTTTACATAAGCTCAACAGCGACTTCCAAGAGTTAAGAAATGTAAGAAAAACACTTTTCCTACCAACCCTGTGTATAATGGGCATGACATTAGAAAGAAACAATTCTCTAGACCTTACACGAAAATTCGAAACAAAAAACGTACCGGTTTAATTGAATGAGGCTGTGAATTTAAAACTGAAATAAATAGAAGCGGAGTGAATGATTTAAAAAGATAACGTACATGATTATACTTCATATTCATGAACGAAAATTAAATGTTTTGTAACAGATACTACAAACTTGCACAGTAGTAGAACTCTGAAATAAATTAACATTTTGTCATGCATAGCCACGTGGACTCGAACTTCAAAGCATAATAAAACTATAGTCTCAAACATACATTGTATAACCGCAGACATTGAAGAATTTGAAGTTGTCGGATTAGATATGGTTAAAGGTTCGTCACAATAAATGATAATTTATAAACCCACAGTAAACATCTTCATATTTATGACCTTCCAAAAATATGTACGTGTAAACATTCAAGAAATTATATTTTTATAATAATAGATGGTTGTGCATAATTATCATAACATAAACTCATAAATTGTTTCTTGACAATCCCATGCGTACAAAAAAAAGTATTGTGTGTACATACCTTAGTTCATAAATGTAAAAAAAGATATTTGATTATTTATGTTAAATGATGTTTCGACAACTAATGGTCTCATGTAGTGACCATTTAAATAAAATGGTTAGCAACACGAATAAATAACGTGAAAATGATAGTACACTAATGACAAATGAATGGTTACTGATTTGGATGGTAAGCTTGACTTATAGTAATATAAAAAATAAAAGGTGTGAGAATAATCTTATTTGAGAAGTTTGGTACCTACATATTTCACATTTGGACCCAGCATAACCTGTGCGACATATACATGTATTGGTGGTGTTATACGATAAACAGTATCCATCATTCCTGCAATCGTCTGTTCCCGGACTACATGGTCCTGTGAAAAAAAACGAGCATAATTTGAAACTTGGTATTCGTCAGTCGACTTTATGCAGGAACATCTATTGATCATTTATCTGTACCTAGGCTGTGTGTTCAGTATGCTAAAGTCTTCCATTCATGATTAAATATTAGAAAATTACCTATTTAACTGGCAATGGCTGCTGCTATTTGACGAGATACATGACCATTGATTATCAAATGCTTGTATGCCGGAATTAACTTTTTGTGATACGATAACGATTTGGAGATACCGTTGTCTGTTTTTACAAAATGATTGTAAACGTGATGATAATTAATCAAAACTTTAGACATGACTAAGTGAATTAAATTCCATACCTGTTTCACAATTGTCCCCGACATAATCAGGATTACAGACACAGTGATACTTATGAGGACTGTCATAAAAACATCGACCTTTATGTTGACACGGATTAATCACACATGGATCTGAAAATAGTTTTTAACATTGCCAAAACTAAAACGAAATGTAATTTGAACAAAGCAAAAACTCAAACAAAATCAACAGTTTGCTGTTTTGCACAGTCATCGAATGTTAAAGCGTTAATGTTCCCACACGATTTTTTACGTTTATAATGCCAGTAATAATGCCAATAATGGACTATGTAGTACTTGAAATAAGCAATGAGCACTGGAATTTTGATCACCGTGAATTGTCGGTTTTAATACACGATATTCGAAGATAAAAAAATCAAACCGAAAATTATTTTTAATTCTAAACATGTATTAGCATTGTAAAAGCCTTGTTTTTTTTACATTCAGGTAATTAATTACAAGTCACAAATATTAATTTTAGGTGAATGTAATGAGAAAATATTTATTCAACAATTGATAAAGATCGCTTACTCAAACTTTGAATAGTCTATACATACAAAAATATAATATACAGATATGTTTCAAGGGATATGATTTGTTTTATAGTCAGACTTTCAAATGATGCTTCAATGATAAAAATTAGAAATTTGTCAAATCTAACCAACAGTTGTATTGAAATCAAGAAGCAAACACTATAAGAAATATTGAGAAATATTAATATACGACATAGAATAAAAAATGTATCACTCACTCACTAATGGAGATAATTCATCGACCATCAAACATAGCTGTTGATAATCTGTAGAACTGCAAACAAGCATTGTAATTGTCAAATAATTCAGTGTCGTAAGACCATTTATTCTCGATTAGCTGTTCCTGTATTAACATTAAATGTTCTTCCTAACGAATTCCTATTCAGCAGCATTTGACTGGGAGAATATTTTATGTGATACATATTTTGATATAGAAAAGGAAAAACATTTTATTTGCTTAACCTACTACATGTCAGACATTATGTATAGGGTGAATTACTTGAGAATGTAATGCATTACATTACAATTACATTGCTGAAACAGTGCATTAAATTACAATTACATGGATTTTATCATGTAATGCATTACATTACAATTACTTTAGTCATTGTAATGCATTAAATTACAATTACATTTTGCTCAATTTTGAAAAAATTTATCACCATATTGCATATATATGTACATTTTGTACATAGAAAGCAGTTCGTAATCATAATACAGTTTCACATAACCTGAATTCATATCGAATGTATGTCAGAAATTATAGTGAATAATTACACCATGCACATAAGTTATTAATATATCTGATATAACAGATGGACAGTGTCGGCATTTTGCCTTGAAAGTTTCACTTTTGTCAAATACATTATCTGGAAAGATGAACTGATCAAGGCTGTTCATTTTTGCCAAATGAAGTGTAATATGGACCACAATGATATACCTGTATATATATTCTCTCACCTAATTGAAATGTTAACACCTCTCAGCAAACATTTGTATACAAAGTTTCATGGTCAATGGTTAAATGATAATTTAATTATGATCAATAGACACTGTCAATAGATGGATTAAGATAATCTGATAAAGACTTAATTTGAATCTTTTGGCAACTATGAGTGTCACTATGATAGTACATGTATAAGCAGGTTATTGGTTGACTGGTAAACATATTAGGTAAACATAATTTTCCCTCATTCCCAACTGGTATTAGTTTGCTATAGATTCATTATTATCAAGTTTAATAAATGTATAATACAATCTGTACATGTCCTTTTTTACTGATGTAATTCAATGTAATGCATTGTAATGCACCTGCATTACACCAGTCCTATTTTTGAAGGTGTAATGCATTAAATTACAATTACATATAATGCAAAAAACCTGAATTACACATTACATTGAATTACTTGGGAAATTGTAAATCATTGCAATGCATTACAATAACATGTTTTGCGTTACCCCATGCCTGCTACATGTATTCTGAAATTTCAATTATTGTTGTCGTAGTATATTCTTAATAAACTGACATTATTAACAACATACCCGGCTAGAAAGCAAACTTCCGTTTCTGTTCCATTTTTTAGATTAATGTCCACTTCTGTAGAACATACACCGACATCTTTATGATAGTATGGTGGAAATAGTGTCACTAGATTTGCTGTCGAAGTTGGTACGATATCATGACTATTAAAAAGAAAAGCATAGGGATTCTATGAGATTTGTAGACGGCCGACAAGTGATAGGAATTTCATGAAATAAAAATGTTCAGAAACCTCTAGTGGTATATATAAATAATGTTCCATACGCCCACGCCGTAACATGCCAAAATAAACACTTTCATATCGAGATACATGTATATATTTGTGTAGGCAAAAATGTGTCTGACACTATTTTTCTTTGAGCAACCAATTTCACAACAATGATATTCAGTGTTTGCTTTTCTTCTTTATGTGGATTAGTATAAGAATTGTTTTGTCCTCAGAAATCTTAAAGCGCTTGAACTTACCACGTTTCATTGTAAGAGTTCGTATAAAGCATAACACGACAGGGTTTTCCAAAGGCACACATTATCCTGCTCCCAGATTTCAAAGTAGGGTCCAGAAATTTCCAGGTAGCCTAGTAATCAGAAATGCAAGAAACTCAAGTCGGAGCAACATATTTCTGACGCAAAAAATACGTACACTTTAACAACTGTTTTGAATTTCATCAAGTGTTCAACTACCAAATGATACAATAAATTATTTGATGAATTCTACAGTGGGTTTGATTAATCATGATATCATATAGATGGTGTATTTAAGATATATCATATATACATATACGATAATGAATATCTAAATATCAAAATCAGGTGTAGTATAATCGTAATTGACGTACATTTTGTTGCAAGTACTGTAGAGATGTATTTGACGCCATTGCTGCAAGTTAACAGAAAACGATGTAATGAAATAGATAGTAATATAAGTAAAATTGGTCAATCAAATGAACTCAATAATTTCAGTGAAAACATTAAAAAATACAGATGTGAATGTCGAGCGGTTTGGTTGTTACTAAAGCCAGAGTGGAACTAATACATAGCATAACACTAAAAAAATCAACAACTTGATCTGTTGAACAACTCGACCTCGAACCCCCCCCCCACACACACACACACACACACACACACACCCCAAATGATAAAAAAATGACGGTCATTGTATCACACTGATGAATACGGATAATTACACTTTTTAAATACATAGTAAGACCGATTAATACACTAAAATATTATAGAAAGGGTGTGTATGACCACATTCGAACCATTTCATATTTCTTACCAATTTGTTAATTATTATTACTGATATTTAGATAACGAAACATTTATATTTATATAATTAAGCTTTATAAATAAGACTTACGATCCGGCTGAATATTAATGGAGTAACAAACACTAGGCTCCGATCCACTGTGAAAAATATGAAAAAATTACATTGAAAAGACATTTGTTTAATTGACTGTACATTCTATTTACTGAAAACCATTTTCAAATTAGATAAAAAAGAAATAAGATTTTTTAAGGTTTTTTTTACAATATCTGTTAAGAGTTTTACTTCGTTATCCCTCACATGCATCTCTGTCAACGTCTTACCTTCTACAATAATCTTGTATGGCACGAATAAAGGCACAAATGATACAACTTTTACAACTTAGTAAAACCATTTCTTTTGTACATAACAATACATAATACTAAAGATACTTTAATTCACAAGAAAATCAGAGAATCAGGTATCCAATTTCTTGACCCAAAAAAATCAATTTTTCGCTTATCTGGTTACGAAGTCTAATTGCTTCAGACTATGACAGAGATGTAAATGAGGTTTAAAGAACGACAACTCACGATAGATATCACAGTTTATACAAACAAACAGTCAAGCACAATTCCTGATACTTACGTTTGGAAAATACTCAAACACACATATGGTTGTAGGTTAGTTGTCAAGTTGCCTTCTAATGTAATCAACACTGTAAGATCGTTTCTACTTGTATTGACTTCTTTAGTTAGTCCAACTTTCCATGTAGTTTCCAACCCGGGCGATGAGTCCATCTTGATGTTAATGCTAAAATATGGTCTCATTAAAACTTTAGTTCTCTCCATTAAGTACAACAGTGTGGGAGTGGCTTAGAAAGTGATGATAATGATATAATGCATATGATTAACATTATTATTATTATCATTATCATTACGCCACATTTATATAGCACTCTTTTCGCTTTTAAATACGTTCAATAGTGCTCTACAAACTGAAACATATAGTAAAAAAACAGAGGAAACAAATACATATCATTAAAACAACAACATGAGATCAAATAAGTAAAAGGAGTATAAAATATTGGTATAAAATTACGTTAAAAAGTGATAGCGGGTGAAATATTAAAGAAGAATATAGAAGAAGTTGGAATTTTATTCCGGTTTATTACGTAATATTGTATTTTAAATTTGAACAACAAAATTAATGTCTGCCTTATCTACACTTGATAAAAAAAGAATACTGCATTAAAAAGCACAATTTGGTATACATAGCTGATGCACATTGTACATTTCTAATGTTAAAAAAGAACAGAACAGAACATACATTTATTTTGACTTGTACAAAGTACATCACCAGTACACGATATATTACTAATGCCACATCGAATAAATGTGATTTATTTTTACAGCATCAAATATAATGATAGGATAAATAAAACGAATATACAATGTACTGTACCTTCTGTTTGTACTAACGTATACCATCAGATGACACGGTAATAAACTACTGTTGTTTTTATAACAAACAATATGACTTCCGTGTGGCGGCGATGGGGGAATTATCAGATTCTCCGTCTGGCAATAAATAAATAAAACGTGAGAGATGCCTTACAGATTAAGACATAGGAAAATGCAGTTCAACTGACAGGTCCTCCCATTGGATGAAATTCGGATGTTTCGAACCTATTGGACATTATGCCCAACTTATAAGAGTAAATCAAAGTGTTGAAAGTACTCATGGAAACTGAACTTACATATACTCGCACTGCAACACTGATCGGGAGCCAGTTTAATATGTGCATGGCGGATGAAGAAAAACGTAGTACTTAACGTTACTTCAGTTTGCATCGATATTCATGCGCGCCAAGTGAGTGACAGTCATGGAAAGCTAACATATCGTTCATTTACATTCTGTTACCACAATTCGGTTAAAGATTATGCAGCTCATAATTAATCTTCAAACTCAATATCAGTTTCACGTTTCAATAGTTTCTGGTTAATTTTTATAAGACGCCGCAAGTTTTCTATTAATATTCTGTAGATACAAAATGTACGTCAATGAAGCAAAATATCCACTTGAATACATACAATGTATTGGTCTGAAATTGAGTTTTGAGCTTGGAGACCGA
The DNA here is from genome assembly GCA_964023205.1 of Lutraria lutraria. Classification (NCBI taxonomy): domain Eukaryota; kingdom Metazoa; phylum Mollusca; class Bivalvia; order Venerida; family Mactridae; genus Lutraria; species Lutraria lutraria. Next base: position 13,146,529 of record OZ026834.1, on the reverse strand, counting down.
TCTCAATTTTTTCAACCTCGGCCTCGATCTGTCGATGAGTTTCCTTTATAAAAGGTAAAGGTTTTGTTTATTATAGTGTCTCTCCTATTGACAAGGCCAACCAAGACGGCTTATGAGACATCTTATGTTCGCAGAGTACCTCCCGAATCAATTCCCTTTCTTTGCCGGACGTTTGACTAAGATGGGTTTACAGTAGCCTTTATTTAACTAGCCGGCGGCTCAGCAACCGACCTCATCAGTTAAGACCCATTCTCTACTGGTGATCTCCCGTTCCTAAGGCGGACACCATTACTACTTGGCCACGGCTGCGGTTTGTAAGTGTTAGATAAGAATATAGTAATAATTTTGTAAATAATGTTAACATATCTACTTACAGATTTTTGTGAATCATCAATTGCTGCAAAAGACAATTCGAGAATTTGAATAATTGTAAAGATGTTTACAACTCCGTATAGGGGGATGTTTAATTGCACTATTTCTATTACTTTTACAAGCTTTAAATGTAACATGATTTCAAATGAACAGCATGCTAATATAAAGAAGATTTACATCACAACACGCGTTTTCAAGAATAGCATGATAATATAAAAGAGATTTGCATTTTTTAAGAATACACTGTCTCATGTTAATATAGAGGCACCAACACTTAAAAACATTGCGTAAACAGAATTCTATAAAAAAAAAATGGAGAATACAAGAACATTTATTTCAGTGAGATTAACGCAGGTTTTCAACAATATGGCAGCTATATACAGGCACCGGTTTCCCTAACAAGTTTTCCTGTTCTGTATCATAACCATTACTAACTCACCCTTTACAAGACAAATACAATCTTTTTAAATCATATTGTGATGTAGTCGGTATTAATTTCATGTGCGTCATGCAGTTACTTTTTATATTTTTATCCCATGCTAAGTAATAATGATACCTAAAGTTGGGCCTTCTTGAAGAAGTCGCCATTTTAACCAGTCGTTATGGGTTTAGTACATAGGGTTTTCGTAATTGATTCCATCTTTAATAATCATCTCCATGCTTACAGCACATTTTAGTAACATTACTAAGTTGTCCCATGATTTTGCTTTTAATTTTCTGCTTTTTGTTTTTGACTAAATGGAAATTAAAAATGTTTATACAGAGATAAGCGCATGAAGAGCATGATTCCAAACCTTCTATTTGAGTGACACTGTTGAAAAATGATGAATAACACGGTTTGTGTCGCAAAACTACGAATACTGAGGTTACTTACCTGTGTCGCATAAATGACCTTGATATCCTGTTGCACACGAACAACTCGGTCCAGCACTACATTTACCATAGACACATGGATTCGGGTTACATTCAGCTGTGAAAAAATGCCATAAAATTGTGTTGCAGTACATTTTTACCTCAATTTAATACATGTAGTAGTTTTTATTGATGTACACTCTTACCATATTTTCATATACAAATATGTATATCGTAATACCCTGAAAACCGGACCTCTTCCCGACAGGGCAAATGTCCGTTTTTTCTGAGAATTCAGGTTTTCAGAGAACTTTTGATTGATTCCGCTACAGAAATATATTTGAAATTCGTCCGATCTTCTGGTTTTCAGGGGTTCTACTGTATTGAAGTGCTCCTATTTTAAAATTTTCAATAAAATAATGTCTATAGGTCGTCGTACACCGTGGATATAGATGGTCAGTTTTAATTGAAAGCGGTATAGTATTTAAAAAATGGTTAGTCACATAGTATGAGTAAATACTTACCAGGAACATCGCAAGAAAATTGTTCTACAGACTGAGCTGGACATATATCTATCAAATAAAAAAGGAAATTTATTCACCAAACATATAGCTTCATATTCATTTATGAAAGGCACATACTACGGCATGTTGCAAATGTATTGATCCTACAGCATGTGCCGTACATAAAACTCCAATATGTTTACTTTCGAAATGTATTCAGTTTAAAGTTGAGCGTAAAGTAAGCAAGACATTTGACTTTAAAAGTCGATGGCAGTATTACTTATACCTTATTGTGTACAAGAGTTTTCAAAGTCCGTTTAGTATGGTGTTTTAACGGTTACACTAAATATCTTAGCTCGCCCATGCGGGATTTTCCCGGAGGCGAGGGTAAATAAACTCAATAACTCTCAGCATACAAAAAAAATCGACAGTAAATGTTGTATCCTCCTGAAAACCTTATACAAAATGGAATTAATTGTGAGAATAAGTCAGGTGACATTGTGTGCCATGATTTGACCGTTGATTTTATAACCCGGTTTTGTTTACGTTGGGTGAGGCGTATATACCTATACAATTGTTGATACTCTAGTTTCAATGCATTACCAGTTTCACAATTATCTCCAGTATATCTTTGCGTGCAATCACAACTATATCCATTAACCTTGTCCACACATGCACCACGACTGTTACAGCTAGCACCAGGACAATCATTTTTACCTGGGAAGACAAACAAAAGGACAGAGTTAAACCTAGCCCCGAGGTTATAAAACTACAAATCGGTCAACGAGCCCAAATCTCGTATAGTTTGCCTTTTAAAGTTTCAAGTTAATTATGATCAGACAATATTGATATTATCTAAACATAATTCTGACAGCATAACTGATCTAAATATGTACTTATTACATTACATTATTCAGCTGTATTCTTCAACCAATATACTTTGAGAATGGAATTGGTTTAAACTCAGAAACTGCTCTTATGTTTTATAACCTCGGGGCCTATTTTCATGAATATAAATACCCATAATATGAACTGATATATTAGAAGTAAATGTATACTGAGTATATCGATGCTAATATGCACAAATTGTTACTATTATTAAATGAAACAAATAAAACTATTCTTAATAAATTAAGAAATGAACAAAATATATGATGCACTTAAGATGTATGTTATGATTCGCGTATAATATTATGATAACAACATTCTCACTTTACTTTAATGTATATTTATTATTGTATATTTATAACTGACTTTACTTAGTTTTAAATTGATAAATAAGATCTCATATTTTTTCCATTATACTTGTATTTAATTACTATTTATTAAGTTCTTACATTTATTGTAAAAACATGTTTGCATAATTGTATGTATATATATGTTATGTTACGACGATGAGATGTTATGCTCAAGTCTTAATAAAGTTTCTGTTCTGTTCTGTTCTGTTAACAAACCAACAATTGAAATGGGTGGGGTTAAAACTGTGTGCAATTGTTTACCGTACACACTTGTAACTTAAGGGTGATCACTCGTGAAATCGAAAATTTTTCTTGTAACAAGGATGTTTCGATTCTTATTTAATTTTGAAGAATAACATGTTGTCATTCAGTTTTTAGTATGAAAAGTATATGTCCATGATTTAACTTTTTCGTAAAATTACTTTTTAGTGATATACCCAAAATCGGTAATTTTCCTAATAATGGTTTTGAAAAAGGGGTGTGGGTAGATAAAAAAACAAATATTTCAGTAAATATTAATCAAATCACTTAAATAATGTACTGGTTGTATCACAGCCTGAATGTGGAAGAAACTTAAAGCATTAAATGTCTACTTTATGCCTATTTCTTGACTGTGTACTATTTCAAACACTGAGTTATTTACCAAATTAAGATCTATAAAATGGCTAAAAAATAAGGGGTTATAAATAATGTTTATACATTTTTTACGTATTGAAGGAGTAACAAGGATTTTGAATGACATTGATTATGCTGAAGTAGGTTAAACACCAATTAAAAATATCACATGAAAAGTACATGTCCATGTTCATATAAGAAAGTTATCATGTGAAATGTTAGGTCTCTAAGCTTTTCTTTTCAGCAAAAACTGGATATTTCCTTAGTTAATGACCTCTTTCAATGCAAAACCACTGCATGTTGCATAAATAACCACATATGCATAATCAGAAACAATATTTGATGAACTTGTATGAATTTTGGATGAATATTTTTCAACGGATATGTGTTCATAATGCTAAACTTGATGAAAACTTACCCAACCCACCGTTTTACAACAGCAAATATTTCAATATGAACGTTAAAAAGAAATAAACAATGTTTTTTACAATTTTTAAGAACAATATATTTGCAAACCAGGTTATATAAATGTATGCATACAAAATTTAACAACCTTTAACTGATAAATACTGAACGGCATATGGTTGTTGTATATATATAGACAAACTAAATTGACTGCCGTAATCTGGTTGGATGTCGTAAAAGCAGTAAAAATTTGCAATGAAGAAAATAACACTTTGAAATTATTTATGCATTTAAATAACATTGTTGACTACATTAGATGATAAAAAAAAAATAATTTCAACTTGAAATTTTACGACATTTAGATAGACTGCTTTGTATCACAAAAGCTCATGAGTGATCACCCTTAACTTATTAGCTGTTTTTTGGCCACCGGCCCATACAGAATATACATGATATAATACATTTTACATTTAATGACAGTATATACTGATGTTCTTTTGCAGATGACGAACACCTCATATCCTAGATTGTCCACCATTTATAAATTTCCATGTTATTACTCTATATTTTTATGGAATCTTTTCTAATTTCAAAAGCGTAATATAAATACATTGCCAAATTTCTAATTGCCTCGGTTTTCTTGCTTGACATTAGACTGGTGAATTTATCATGAGTAGGAAATCTCCAAAAATATTCTTGTATGTATTGCGACCGAATATCATTATAACGTGGACATAGTAAAGTAAAAATGAAATTCGTCCTCTACAAGAGACTCACAATAACAACAGGTTCTATATCCTTCGTCAATATCATAGTAACGGCCTTGTTCAATCATTAAGTTATGAGAACATGAGCGGAAACTGGCTAAACAGTTTTTTAATTTTGCTACATCAATAATTGAAACATACAATTCTTTCCCCAAAAAATGTTTTGTAATAATACAATTGACTACTATTTGAACAAGAAGACGATCACAATTAATCGAATGATGAAGTTGACAGAAGCTGGAATTATTCAGCCAAGGGCAGTGTTTATATACACATTAAATGAAGAGACGTATTAATTGAGACAAAGCAATTTCGAAAAGGCTTAATGATTTAATGACTGTTAGTATGTGAATTGGTATTTTTGAAGTGGGTAAACAGCCAAGTGTTTGGTAGTGAAAGCATGAATTATCATTTAACAAACAACAACTCACTTGTTTCACAGTATGTCCCGGTGAAACCAGGTTTGCAATAGCATAGTGGGTGTCTAAAATTATCAACACAATATCCGTGTATACAAGGGTTGGGTAAACAACGATTTTCCACTGAAATATAGCAAAATACAGTTTTTATACAGCTATCAAAAGGAATAATACATTTCAATGATTTTCGAAAATATAAAATAAGTTCGTACAAAATAACAATGAATTATACGAAGCTGTGTCGCAATAGTGCTTTGTTGCAACCAAACTTGTAATAAAAACCATACTTGTAATAATTACAAGTTTGGTTCCAACTTTTGTTTGGTCTTGGACTATGCATAACACCAGACAGTAGGCCAGGTAAACAACAATAATTGCATCGTCCTGTGGGCATACAAACGTTAAAGGGAATTATCATTATTTCACTCATCAAAAACAAAGTCGGACACGAAAAAAAGAAAGTTCTATGACAAATAACTTATAAAAAGGTCCATACGGTAAGAGAATATGATCGACTGTTGCAAGAAAGTCCCCACACTTCAACACGTACATGATCGCGCTTTGCCTGACCCGATAACATAGTGTCAGAGGCATGTAACTCTATACATTTACGTTCGATTACGGTCATATGAAGAGAATATGAAAAGATTTTATCTACGGACATAGGAAAACAGTTTAATTTTTGGGAGTGTGTTGGAAAGTTTATGCTAGATATATGTTATTAGAGTTGGTATTATCGCGTATGTATAACATTTAATGTACTATAGACATGCCTTGTATGTATAAATATGTTTAAAACATAAAGATATTACTAACGAATGGTGGAATGTATTGTTTGTAGCTTGCAACAAGGCATATATAAGAACTATAACGTATAAATTCTTCTTTATAATCAAGGAGAAGTGCATGTTTTTAGATTTCAAAGTATTCTTTTAAGATTTGTCTGGATATGAAGTGATTTGGTAGGATCAGTTTTGGAAGCGTGTACATTAATTGTCCAGCACATAAATTATTTATTTGGTACAAACACGTCAATTATGTTATGTTATAATGATCAGGATTCTGTAGTTTACGTTTTTCAAGGATATATTATCTGTCAAGAATCGTTATTAGATACTTTTTTCACAAAGTCTCCCTGAAAATAATGGTCCGCATTCACAAATGAAAGCCCCGGATGTATCCACCATCTTACAACGTGCTGAGTTTCTGCAGGGGGAGGAATAACACGGATCTATAAATAAAAATAAACAAATCGGAATAACTGCAATTGGACAATACTACCTATTCAAAGCAAACACCTACAAAGATACAAAGAAAATACGTTGTTGTTGAGAAGTTGAATTAATAATTAAATGTTACTGTGGGAACAAATCATGCAATCCCTACCCAGAGTTGTCGTTCCTAACCAATCCACACACACCTCTGTCAACATCTTAATGCCCAGAATCTTGGAAAACTACACTTTGATAAATTTTATAAATATTTATTACGTGTCATAGTGAAATATGTCATATTGTTTTAGAAGAACGCTCCAGTTTGGTCCGTTATAAGTTGTGCCATTAAGGATTATTTAACCTTGTACCTCTAAACCAAACGAAGTAAAACATTCAAAACGTGGATAATATAACGAAGATATACTAGACTTCCTATCATGCGGATTTTTTCAGATAAACAAAACAATCTATTTTTGTTTCTTTTCGAGGTCTTGTAACCATTTTGAAATCATGCGTCTGTCATTGTGAAGCCGGACTACTTTTTAGACGTTGACAGAGGTTAGTGTGAGCGTAGCGGGAACGGCAACTCGGGATAGAGATTGCAAATCATGCTGATGTTGAAGGGAGATTCTAAGGCATAGCTTTATCCAATGGCTATCTATTCATACTACATATTTCTTTTTTTTTCGGTTCATTTTAGCTCGTCCGTTCGAAAAAAAAGTCTAGCTATTGTGATCACTACGTCTGCGTCAGCCTCATCGTCTGCGTCGTGCACAACTTTAATGTAGCTCATAACTATAAGTGGTAGCAACATGAAACTTCATAGGTTGGTAGAGGCGGTTAATAGACGAGCGTTGGCATCGCTTACGGCGCTCTTGTTTAATAATATGTCGTGACTTTTCAAAAACGTTCTCTGAATAACGATTGAAAGACTTGATATATTAAACGCGTATAAAAGGTCGTCTATCAGACTTGAAATAATAAATAATTTACCGTCTGGATAAATCTCAGCGTTGAAACATGTTTCATCACTAGAGGTACTGCAAAAATAAATTTTGTATTGCTTATACCAGAGCTTTCATTTGACCTTAAAAATGTAATTTGACCCTTGAACTTTGTAAAATAAGGATTCTGACACTAGAATTTGTACTATAGCAGGTAATTTTGCTGACTCCTAAAGTATAAACAGCCAAGGGTCATAATTGACGTCTAACCTATACGTGGTGTAGTTTAACGGCCCATACCACATCTAAAGTAATTTCAGAGCTCCCGCAGAGAGAGGGGAGATACAAAAGAACCGGTCATTTATATCCCTACTCTTTTCGAATAGCTTTTCGTGGATTTTTGTGTGCCCGGTGTAAAGCACCTATACACGCCCCATGTTTCCCGTTTACTGTGATTATCTTAATAACATTATTGGCTCTGTAGAGGGGATAGGAAAACAGACAGCGTCTCTGAAATATCGAAAGACGGAGACCTGTCGTTTAAAAATCCAGCGCGTTGTGGGGACCACTAGATCACCGGTTACCCCTTTGCTTAAAAGCAAAACATGTTTAATATTTATAAATGTGATAGCGTGTAAACTGCTTATTTTCATTTCGAAGTCTACACTGTGGGCCCACCCGCCACGAGAGTGTTCATGGATTTAAGGGCCGAAACACCCAATGACGGCGGACTCCATGCTGAGGATGTTGGTTGATGAGCAGTCTACAGACAACAGGTACTGACATAGACTGTATTACACATATTAGATTAATGTATACATACCCGTGTAAATTTAAAGCTTTTATATAAAATTTTAAACCTCAAGTCAAAACAAAGTTAACTACCACCTGTGTGAACAACCTCCACTATTGAGCACATACCATTTGAAGTACAGTCACACCTGCGAACAAAGACCACCCTTGGGAAAGACATTGTGTGACCTTTATCCACAGATGACCTTTATTTGGAAGTCATATTGTTCTAAATTATCAATGGCGGTTTTTTAAACTAATGGACTTCATTCACAGGGTGGCCTTTATACGGAGGAGGTCGCTAACACCGGTTTAACTGTATAAGATCAAACACACTTCTGGTTAAACACTTCTGCAATACGACGGTATTTCGCATAGGTCCTCCCGTGTAAGTAACCATTGATCTGGTATGAGGATATTAAAATACATGTATGTATAAAATATAATTTAAAAAAATATTATGAGTTTACCCATGTTCATCTGTAGCAACAGCACAGAGTTCTTTCATGCCATGGCTATTGTCAGAAAAGGAAACATCGGCTTGGTAAAGTAGTCCACCATTTCGCAACACCGACTTGACTTCCGACGTTTTCGCCATTTTCGTGTAATGCTTTATCAATTTTACTGTGGAGACTTTCCTATGTGTTAAGAAAAATCGAATTTATTTGCGCAATACAACTTTTCAGAATAGGAAAACAAATTTTCATCGTGAAAACTGACCATCTCAAATAAACATAAAAAACATCGATATAGCAAGTGGGTAGCGCCGTTAAATATTGCATCACCTCTAAATGTCGCATTTAACGTTTTAAATGTCTCAGCCTTGTCGATAAAATGTCGCAGCCACAGCCTAATGTCGCAAACTCGGCGTTAAATTTCACAATTTTAATAAATGTCTCACTTTTCCTGTCGCTAAATGTCGCAACTCTACAATTAAATGTCGCAGTGTGTGTTTTTCACGGAAAACTCCACGTGTCTAATGGTAATATACTATTTCAATCGGTGTGTAAAACTAACATTCATCATTATTTCATACTTTTATCGCCGTAGTTTAAGAAAAAATACCATCCATATTTAGAAAAAGAATTAATCGATTTAAAGTCAATCGATTTGTATGCCATGAAATCACATGACTCAATTGGTATGATTCTGATTCATCAATATCATTCCGAGTTTTAATTGGTTGAAGCATATTATTCACATTTATCATTGTCAATTTTTAGTACGTACGTCGCAGATCTAACATATAGTGGTAACACACAAACAGTGTTCACTAAGCATTGTACTCGACCGTCATTGCCTGGAACATCGACGAAATATGGCTTTGTCTGGAATGAAATTAACAATACATTTACAGAAATTGACATGCATTTTGGAACACAGAATTTGGATATTATCAAATAGCACCATAGAAACATAGCATTTACGAATTAATGAGCTAACCATATGAAAACTGGCCATGCTCAATACTACTCACTTTGATGACAGCACAAACCCCTATAAAATGTTCTGAAACTGAAATATTTTATTTTATTTTGACCTTGAGCTATATTGTCACTAATGACTTGTTTAAGTAAAATCATATTTACCATACTGATGTTTGTAGCCTCGTTGAATTTCTCATCTGAAATCATGAATTTTATTTAATAATGTATTTATTATTCACGATTACATGTCAGCCCTGTAATGATTTCAAGTTTTCATAGATAAGTCCTTGTCAGTCCTGTAATGATTTCAAGTTTTCATAGATAGGTCCTTGTCAGCCCTGTAATGATTTCAAGTTTTCATAGATAAGTCCTTGTCAGCCCTGTAATGATTTCAAGTTTTCATAGATAAGTCCTTGTCAGCCCTGTAATGATTTCAAGTTTTCATAGATAAGTCCTTGTCAGCCCTGTAATGATTTCAAGTTTTCATAGATAAGTCCTTGTCAGCCCTGTAATGATTTCAAGTTTTCATAGATAAGTCCTTGTCAGTCCTGTAATGATTTCAAGTTTTCATAGATAAGTCCTTGTCAGTCCTGTAATGATTTAAAGTATTCATAGATAATTCCTTGTCAGTACTGTAACGACTTCAAATATTCATAGATAAGTCCATGTCAGACCTGTAATGATTTCAAACATTCATAGATAAGTCCTTATCAGTACTGTAATGATATCAAGTATTCATAGATAAGTCGTTATCAGCCCTGTAATGATTTCAATTGTTCAAAGATAACACTACTTAAGACAGAGTAAAAGAAATACATTCAACAACTGTATGGAGAATTGTCTTACCCTTCACCTCAACTACGTAGCACCTGTCATCATCGGACACCATTCTGAAAGTGTATTGCATGGATTTTGTAAAGCAACATCCAATTGACTTAAGATAATATTAGGGTCGTCGTAATATACAAGCAGGTCATTACAATGATTTTAAACACGCCAATGATGTAATCACATACATAAAAGGACGTTATCGTACATCGAAATATAAAGTAATCTAGAGAGAAAATATAAGCTTAGTTGGGAAAAGATGTTGAAGTTTTCGAAATAAAATCGATAAAATAGATCTATAAACATTACAAGAACAAGTTTAGCTGTGAATTTTGATAATTGTTACAGGGCTTACTCATTTGTATCAACAGCCGCTATACATATAAGATGTGGACCTATGTCGACAATGCTTGGCAGCCACGATAGTTCTACACACTTCTCATGATCCTTCTCCACGCCATCTTGAAAAGCGGACTGTGTAATAGTAGTGTCGTCAATTGTTCTTATGTTGAACCCTGAAATGTCTCTGAAATATTTTTTAAAATTTGTATCCACTGTGTGCACATTGAAATGTTACATAATTATATCATTTGTCTGTTTGCAGTTTTCAATAGAGTATATTTTGTAACATTAAAACATTAGGAAAATTAACACGGACTACTAGGTAATACGATATGCAATAGATCCATCTTTGCCCTCAGAGTCAATCATACTGAAAACAGAACGTCTTACTTATTTTCCAACCCCTTTGCACACAGACGGATATTCCATTCGCTGCCAATATACTGGGAGTATTTCTGTCTTACTGATGGAGTAGGTTCAATAAATACTGGTCCATTATGTGCGTCGATAATATGTATGGCAAACTAAGAGTAAAAAAATATATTTAAACGTACATGTAGTTATAGCTATTGAAATATATAATGAATATAAGTGTATTATTTCTAACTACATGAATCTACATAGAATGTAAATGTGTACAGTTTACTACTGTAACACCAAGGACGATCAAGATTATATACCTACATTCAAGCAATATACCAATCAAGCAATTCAAATCAATAATTTGTTTTGTTTCGGTGGTTCTAAAGCCATTTTTCAACGACATATAAGTTATATACGGCCACCTTATCAGTTTTCCTGGACTGTATTCCAACCAGTACCAACATACCCTTCCATAAAGAACTGACAATTTATCCACATTTACAAGAAGTCAAATTGACATTTTATTTAAAACTGTCACATAAGGGTATGACCTGTCGCGACCTAGATTCGAGTCCGACCCACTATCCACTGGAACTAGACCGCGGCGTATTTCATTTAACTTTGCAAGGACGTACGCCAGACATATTCAATACATCTTTTTAACACTCCACTGACCTGTACAACAGAATGAGTTATGGAAAACTCAGGTAACAATACGTCGGATCCTATCGTTATTTCATCCGTATTATAATCTAGCAACACAACGGCTAATCCGAACCACGTGTCATTTATGTAACCATCGGACCTAAAAGCATCGATCTGAATGGAACAATCCTACAAAACAAAATACAAGAGCAAGCCTCAATCCCGTCAGTAGATACTCCCAAATATTGTTAATATGCACTTTTCATGTTGAATATATACAAATTCGGTGTAATAACCAATTGTGTTTGTATTTGCAAGAATGGCACACTTATCCTTTTCGATTGTATCACGGGTAAGCTTTTAGTACAATTGAAATAGTAAAACAAAAAGCACGAACTTCGTTGACTTTTACGCCATGTGGAATTGTAAGGGCTCCGGTGTCTCTGTATTGAGCAAGTTCACATTTGACAACATCGCCATCCTCGTCAGCGGTAGATAAGTGGATGAACGTGGTTCCATTCCATTTAACACTGCAATAAGTACTTCCATGTTTGTATCAATTTTTATTTACATTTTTACTCGATGGAAAACAATTCATTAAAAACAAAACAACACGACACTTTCACAGTTTTCCTCATAAACATTGTTTACGAATCTGCTTAAGGTATGTACAAAATAATACGTTTACTGTCGACAGATTTGGTAAGCATGGCTTTTGTTACAAAAGATCTTAGGCATATTTACGTCTGTGATATGGAACATTGGAGCACATGATATAAAGCAAACTTAAAACAAATACTGGTAATGTACATTCTTTTTATTCATCTGTTAAAAATATAAAACATTTATTATGATAAGTAGGTTTAATTCCGTTTCTCAGCCATATTTCAGCTATATACATATGTACTTTGACCGGTTCAATTAACCATTTTTCCTGGACAGTATTCTAGCCTATGTACAGTAAAACCTTTTCAGGAAATACTGTTTTTCAAGGAGTCTAGTTGTCATGGTATTTACTGTACTGTTCTGGAAGTTTCCCTTTCACAAGGGAAGCCGACAACTTTTCCGAATATGAAGGAAAGTGAACATTTTGTGAAACATTTTATCATATTTTACAACCTTTTTTTACAAACCTGTAGTACGGCCTGAGCAACACTTGTGGGCTAGAGTTCGGTTTATGAATGTCATCTCTACTCAAAGGGTTTATAGTATCTCGTATATTCCAGGGTAAAGAGGTTCCTTGATAGTAAAAATCTTTCCAATACTCCCCTACGTACCTGTGTGTAGAGAATTGAATTTATTGGTTTTAAATCCCTTAAAATCAGTTTGAGACTAATTGGTAGGGCATGGGTTTGGATAAGTCGATGGTTTAGCGTAAGGTGGAAGTTTACCGAATACATTGTTATATACACACCTTACCTAAACCTATTTTTTCTCAAGCAAGTATCAGAGATTTTAAGGACGAGATAGGGTAGAAAAGAATGTATAATATACCTAAGGTGCAACGATATGGGATAACCCATATTGCAATGATGGTAAATCATGTTTTTATTACGGAAACCTATAAAAAATAAACATTTTCATAATCTGTCCGTCCCATTTTGAGGTAATAATTTTGGGCGTAAGAATAAGATTTTCTTAGATTTAATTCGGCTTCCAAACAATGCAAAAACGAATTCTTATTTACGTCAAAACAGTCAACAAATCTTATAGTTAGGCATGACAAAATTTAAAATTAGAATAAAACTCGAAACATGGGTCGGAGAAAAGAAAACTTCCATCCAAATCTTAATTATTGTCTTCAATACTCATATGATATAATCACGGTAATATTATGGTACTTGTAATACAGTAACAAAGTCTTTACCCCGTCATATTGCAAACACACACACACATCTTTAAGGAATAGACTGAGAACAAAAATGAGATCTTAGTTGAAGAGCGATCTAAAGTTGATCTCGAACCAGAAACTTTTGTTTGATTATCCTTACAGTTGTCATGAATATAATGTAGTTACTATCATGCAGTGAAACAGCAAAGCAACGACTTGTTGCACATTTAATTCTTTATAAGTCAATGTTTTCCAGTTGAAAACTCCACTCAATTACAAATAGATTTATACTCGTAAGTAACCCAATTTATGTCAAAGTTTAACAAAAATAGAAAAGCCTTACTCAAGTTCATGCATGAGACTATCATTCAAATAGATTGTGAACTTCAACAGGTCTTGTTCCCAATTTTCTTTCTGGCTAACAGCAATGATTTGAACCTCCATTCCGTTACTGGTGATCTGGTTGTTTATGTTGGATGGTTTGAATCTACCAAAGTCTGGATATTTCGCAGTTAGACTTGTCCCTGTGGGTATTGACATAGGTCCAATATCTGCGGTACTACATCCAGGCCCACATAGGCCATGACCTAAAACCCAATTTGTTATCAGTGTAACTTCAGCCTGTTAAAAGAAGCGAATACAAAAACATGACAACATAAAGCTGAATAAAATGGTACGGAGATGATAGGCTAGATATAAAATTTATAAAAAAAAAAAACATAAAGAATATTACTGGTGATAAGATCTTGGTTCATAATATCGAGCCACTTAGGAAAATTGGAAACAAAGATATGGCTCACCAAGCACAAAAAAACGCCCTGTAGTTGCCAAAAGGACAATGAGCAACGAAGGCCGTCTATGCCATATTCTTCTCATGTGATGGTATAGTCAAACAAATTGCTGTGCCTAAGAGCAAAAGTGACACAGGTCGGTATTACCATAATGTTGCACTTAAAACGATCAATATATTTTATCAAAATGACGTCAAGTGACTGAATAATTTCAACATGTTTGCATACTCTATGATAATGCTCCATTACATTCATCTAACCTAACATTGTAAACCAATTTCTGAAGTCACACACACCGGACTCACCAGGCCATGCTTTCTGTGACCTTTTCCTTTTTCCAAAACTGAAAAAGTTCTTATCTGGTCGTCGAAATCACTTCAGACAAGTTCTTGGCTCAGCTGTCTGCTAGTGACTCTGAGGTATACCCAAATCAGCCAACCGTGAAACATTTCAGAACTGGATTCCAAGACTGAAGTTATTCATTTCTAACCACGGGAAATACTTCGAGGGGAATGAAAGTTACTTTGAACATTAAAGTCGGCTTTTTTTTAATATTACACGTTGAGCACATTACTTATCTAACACCTCAGTATATAAATATTATTTACCGTATTATTATCAATAAAGTTGTAGCTCATGGAGGCTCCAAGAAAATTTCCACACTCCACATGGTGTAGGAAAAATAGCAAAAATACAAAGTGAAGTGCCATCATGGGATATTTTGTCACCTGAAAGAGATTAGTTAATCATTTTGTTCGTATCTTTTTTAGTACACACCCAATTTAAAAAGGTTGTTTGTTGCTATAGCAACCTGTAAATAGAAGAAGAAGAAACAAGATAGACCAAGAAACATACATCCCCCAGGCAGTATTCTGATACTGAAATGTTATAAATATATTAAAATATCAACTCTTATTTATCAACTCTTATTATGTTTCAGTTCAAGAAGGACAATTATTGTCGTGTTATGAGTGCGTTGTTCGGTATGGTACAAAAAGGTGCAGTGTCATCTGGCATATTAAGTGCCCGGTAGGCCTATTTTTGTTGGGAAGGCCCGTTGAACCGACTGAATATCCCACAATACGTTAATTTTGGCATGCTGTTTTGTGTGGTGATTTTGTGTGTTTCATTTTTAGAAGCGAAGCTATAAAATACTTTTTCTACCTACAATTAAGTGATGCCTCATACATCCGCGTTGAAAAATAGTACCTCTTGTTGTATAAGTACACATGAGAAATATTGCAGTGTTTTTTTGCAATTTTAACTGTTAAACTAACAAGTATAATAATTTAGTATTCATCCGTTTTCATTCATTAACTGTTGAGGTAACAAAATTTACTTCATATTGAAAATAGTTCCGTTCAGTAAAGCAGTCCATGAACATAATATTGTCTCTAAGCAGTGGTGGGATTACAAAATGACAAAAAGTCAAAAGTACAGTATACAGTCAACAGCTGGTTTATATAGTTCACATAGTAACAGTATAAAGATAAAAGAGCTGAAGACACTGAATTTGTTTGGGTTTTTAAAATGCACAGTAGCTTGTAATTTCTTGCTGTATGTCATGACTTTTAGCATTAGGAACAGAAGTATTTCATCCAGGCAAACATTCACAAGGTGTTGCAATTCTTTGGTAATTGTGGTTAATGGCCTAAAGATGTACATTGTGTCAAGACTGTAATTCTACTTCATAATAATGGTATAATAGGCTTTCCATTAGGGATAGCTTTATCTAACACATTGAATCTTCGTTCATGACAGTACTCTCAGTGCTTTGATTTGATTGCAGTTCAATCCTATTTTGTTCAACAGCGGCTGCGTGATAGTTTCAATCAAATCTGACATATCGAGGTATTGATAAGATTCGAGGATGTTCGAGTTATCAAGCGAGAGAGTTGCATGGCAAACTATACAAGTGCAAATAGATAATACCATGTGGTGCTGATTCGAGAGTATTGTAAATGTTTTTCTGTAAATTTATCATAAATCCTATATCCCAACAAAAAGGTTTTGTCAAAAGAATACGTTCACATCTATTTGAATCATGTCAGGACTTACTGAAGCGTGGTTGCAGACTTCCTGTCATGGAAGATGCATTATGTATTACATTAACCTAAGTTGTTAGGTATAAACGTAGTAGAAATTTTGATATTAAAGACCAATTTCTATTGTCTGTCTTTATTATTTAAATCCGGTTAAGAAATTGACTTTTTAAAAGTTAAATCAATTAATGAACATCTACGCAAACCATTCTCACAAAACTTTGGATATTGATTTGAAAAACTACTTAACTATATTTGTAGTTAATTATTAGTCACCAAAGTCAAGACGACCTTTATTGGGCGTTTAAGTGTGTACACTGTCATAGTATGCAATTCAATACCATGATGGTATCTCAATTGTTTAAATATTAAAATGCATGCACAGCCAATTCATGTATCAAATATCATTTTGTATAATTTATCGATAGGAAATTTCGTAGTCGTCCAATAATCCACCGCGACTAAACTGCGCATGCGTTATGAACAATATCATGTCCAAAAATAGAAGAGATCTTAGTTAGGAGACCAAACTTTGCAATAATTCTTAATTAATCTGGTTTTAAGGCAATCAAATTGATTGGTAAGATTTTTTTATGCTATTTATCTTTGTTTAAGTAGTTGTGTACCTAATATGTTATATTGTCGTTTAAAATATGTGAGACAAGTATCTGTAGCTAGGATTTAAATTTGTCATCATCTATAATTAAGAAGTCAGACAGTTAGCTATGTATTTCAATTGTGTAATACATTTAATCTGATAAGAACTTTAATTCACATGGCTGTGGGAACCGGTGAACTACGGGGTCTTACACCCCCCCCCCCAACCCGGGGGACTAGAGGTAGTTTCGAAACTAGCTCCCGATCTGATATTACTTCCTTCGGACCTTATTCAAGATATATAGTTTATTGCATGATTTAACTCTTCAGATCTAAATACTAATTATACTGACAATTAATAATTATAGTATACAGGACATTGAATGTTCGATTTATTCATTCGATTTAGTACTAATTTACAAATTAGAGTCAAGTCACTATTGCGGTACAACGGTTTGTCTGGTTCCCGATTTTGCTGATTGCAAAGCGTAGTGGTAGGGGAAGGAACTCCAGGCTATACAACAGTCTGTGTCCTTACCGGAACTTGATGTGTTTCCACGTAATACTTTAGACCATCAAAACTCCAAATAGAATCCTGAAGTTTTCGTTGATATTTAAACCAGTAATTCCGCATCAGTGATTCTGATTGTTTCCTTATAATTATTGTTCCAATGGAAACCCCTTTATTCCAGATTTGTCCGGACTACGGAAAAGTCGGAATATGATCTTTTCGGATTAATTAGTTTTTTTCCATTTGAGGCCGATGTATGTTTTTTGCAGAAAAAAAATTACCGATAAATTGGTCCGGATTAACATGATGCCGGATCGGAAAGGTCCGTATATTTTTTACTGTGTCTTGAACCTTTTTATCACATCATAAAATTTGGGCTTTATTTATTTACTAGGAAAATGGGTATTATAATCGACTTCAATGTACCAGCGTTGCTAGCCATTCTTTGTAATTCATACCTAAGCCAACAACAGAGAGGAACGAAAAAACATCAAGAGAAAGACCCACGTGATGACGACCAAGTCATGAATGATGTTAGTAATATTTGTGTGTTTATATCATTCATTTGTACTTTCCTGAAGACTATGGTCGTAAGGATTGTTTCCTTATACCGGTGTGTCAGCAATATCGCGATATTTGTATCGGTCTTCTTGTACCGCGATACGCATCATTTCTCGCCTTTAATGATGCATCGCTTTCATGACTGCATGTTGATATAAAATTGTTTCATAAAATAAGCAAGATGTGTTTTTGAATTTCAATGCCTCCTCCTGGTGACCTTGACCTACTGACCATAAAATACACAGGTCATGTAGAGGTTGTTATACAAAGAAACCAACATATGAAGTTTGGTGCGTTTTGATTTTATAGGCAAGGTCAAAGTTGGTACAAACAGACAGACAAATAGAGAGACGGACAAAAGCAATATACCCCCGATCTTTTGATACGGGGGCATAAAAAATAAATTTTGAAGTCCCTGGCTTAAAAAGAAGCATATCATATCCACTTTAAGTTTTGTACATGTGGTAATCATATAACAAATAAAGCTACATAAATACGAGTATAACCTATTTTTTCTGCGTAGCTGTCTTAATCTCAGTTTTGATATAATTTCTTGAAAATGGTTAGAAGTTTTGATCAGCACTAGTATTGTTCCATGTGACTCATCATCTTGCTCATCTCATTTTTTACCTTACTTCTATGCATGAAACTTGTTTTCATTTCTACGCCGTTTTTTTTCTTTCTTAACAGACAAATCGTGATTTTTATTAGCTATGTAAGATTATCAATTACGAATATGTTACACTGTTTTGTGTCACAAAGAATATTCAAGGTACTCACTATATATCAAATGTTGGAGGTGCATTATGACTAGTGGATGACAATAATTTGATGTGTTATGATAAATCTGACATATTTGTACAAATTCTCAAGACTTTACTTCTTTCAAGAGTTGAAATACCATTGCATTTTATGTCTTAAAATGCGTTTTGTATTTTACATTCAGGATGGTAGCCGAATTTTCAAAATTGAAGATCTGACTGCAGATGAACAAGAAATTGATGATGACAATGATCAGAATGTCACGGAGAAAGTAGATTATAGTCAAACTACACAACAATAGATCTTAAATAGAACAGTTTTTATGTTTGTTGTTGAGTAATATATTAACTTTTATGTCCAAAACATCTTACAAACCATGTTTTTCATTTAGTACCTATTATTCATACTCATAGAAGCGAAGGTAATTGAATTTAGAGCGAAAACTTAATAATTTTATAAATGATGTTAACGCACTGGTCGTGCAATTAAGTGATAGATCTGCTTGTCATTCAGAGTCGTTGAAACCCACAGAAACGAAATGAAACAATGAGATCTTATCCCGTGGTGAAATCATAATTATGAATATTGTATTATGCATTTGTACATATAAATATTATTTGCGTTTCCTTAACTCCGTATGTATCTGCTTAAGTTATTGAATTACATTAAAACCAAGACGCCAAGACAACTTTTACGACCACAAAACGGTTTTAGTTTTGGCGCGGCCTGATTGTCACATTTAAACCTATAAAATGTTTCACACAAATTCCTGAAGTAAGCGGACTATATGAAGAGATTGTCTAACTATTGTAATAGTGTCCAAATTCAGTTTCACGGCACTTATTGAATTCGATTTATCTCATTATCTTTTACCTTGATAATTGCAGTATTGTAATCTAATGCATTTTGTTACAAATACCATATCTGTCGCGTTAAATATCGATATATAAGGTACTAAGCGCTAATTATTTAACCGCTAAACTCAATGTATAAACACAGTTCAATACTCAACGACTAATTATCAATTGGTAAACTTTATTGTTTTAGTTACATTAATGTATTTTGAATTAGAAAGGATTATATTTGTCTAATTAATGTAACTAAAACAATCAATTTTACCAATTGATAATTGGTCATTAATGCATGTCAACTCAAGCGGGAATATAATTGGTTCAAACTATTTTATTCCTTTTTAACTCGTTTTTTTTAAACGCTGTTTTGTACTTAAGCAGGATCTTAACGTCTATGTTTAACTTTGAACTCTGAACTACCTGGATTTCCTACAAAATAAATTCAAGAAAACTCCTATATGTAAACTTCGTGAATAATGACAAAACACAGGGACCCGACTCCGTGGTCGAGTGGTTAAGATCACTGACTTAACATCACTGTAATCTCTCACTGATAGATGGTCGTGGGTCCGAGCCCAGTCGTCGAGCATGTCTCTTTAGGTGATAATGTAGACAGTTGCTTACGGAGGATGGGAGTCTAGTACTGGTTCTTCCCAGGAACGATGTTAAAATGAACTGTCCGCCTCATAATTATGACTCAGCCTGTTGAAAAGGAGCGTAAAGCCCAATCACGACAAAACACACAGAAAATGATAATAGGTGGTATAGTCCGTGACTACTGCCCTGTGTTGGCTACAAATCGTCATCAAGTCATACGAGCAGAAGTTATTTGACTTAGATGGTCAAGAACTGGCATTGCTATTCGTGCGACTGGTCCGTGACATTCGTATACAAAAGGCGATTCATGTACTTTTGCATATAAGGCCTATCAATATAAACGTAAATGTGTTTTTTATTGATGTCCATTTCTATACATTAATATGACTGTTTAGACAAAATGGCGTTTTATAAGCAGACTCACACATAAATATAAGTATGATTAACACTTAATGTGAAATAGAGAGGGACACGGTAAAACAACACATGTATACACCCTTTCAATTAAGCGGTAATTTGAATTGTCGCCCCTGAATGACGTCATACGAGGATACCGGTGGATAAGACAATTTTATCAACAGGAAATCAATATCGTCAAAAACTATGACAACTAAAGGTATTTTACTACGAAAACGGTGATAATTAATATTAAGATATAAGACAAGGTTGTTGTAATGAACAATTATTCCGTTTATATGTTTTATATGAAATATTCGAGCCTCGGATTGATTTTGTCATATATTTTCGCGATCTCAATTGTATGTTAGTTTTTAACGTATTTGTTTCGCACGGACTACAAACTCGAGTCCGTTTATATGATACAGTAAAATTATGGATCGGGAAACAAGCAATGCTTAAAATATGAATTTCTTTCCACTAGCATGCGTGTAAATTTTGTTTGTTTGTTAGTTTCAATTCGTTAAAATGTTCCTGTAATGTTGTCAATGTTTAGATTTATCAAGTGAATGCTTTGCGTACATGTATATTCTTTTCATATTTATTTTACAGATCACATGGGTATTAGTGAGATTGATCACGACTATTCTTAACCAGATAACATACACCCAGGATTTTTCATAGCAAGTTCTCTTGAAAAGTCAGATGGTTCTGCCTTAGATTTGCCCAATAAAATAAAGAGACAAAAGGAGTCAGACTGAACATTCGTACATTCATAGGACAGTATCATTTTGATGAAATGACTGAAAATGAGGTGAGACAAGCTCAAAGCATTGCTGCAGAAAGAATTTATAATGTGGAAAAGACAATGAATATATAAAATGAAGAACTTTCACATGGATTTACTTTTGTGACTGATGTAATGATAAACAAATATTGTAATGTCACATTGTCAAGTTGTTAATTTTCACATTATCATAAATATATAGCTGTGTGTGTGTAAGCCTACTGAATTGATGTAATTAAATGTCTAATACAAATGTAATAGTTATAATAACTCTGTCTTGTGTTACATTTTGCTTGAGACTTTTTGGACAGTCGGTCCGACAAGCTTGAAATTTTTTTGGACTGAGAGGAAATTTGCCAGGCGGATGAACTGATGAGATAAGATTCTTCATCAGTCCAACACAGTCTATCAGACAATCCACCATTAATCGCAAAGTCTGATTCTTGTCGGCTTGATTTGTTTTAACTCAATGCCATGACAAAATAAAACCAGTATTAAAACCATCAGATAATTAGGCATCCCACATTCTATTATATGTAAAAAGCATAATTATACAGGAAACAAAAGGCCACGAGTAACTTACAACTAAAATATAATTATATATATATGTATAGAAGAGACAACTTAAACAGGCATAAAATACAGGACTAGTACTGTTCACAGCAACATGCAGTACATTACATGTATACAGTACAACCTCTGTAGAGCAACACCCTGTGGGAGCTGCAAATATTGGCCGTTGTTTAGAGGTTGTAAATATCAACTTAGGTAACTTTTGAATGTGTTGTTATAGAGAGGTTGTTGATCTACAATGGGCCACTCTGGAGAGGTTTTACTGTACATTAATTCAGCTTGACTGATATGACCAAATACCAAACAGTTCATGAGTTTAGAAACTTGGGATATAGAAATGTGGCTGTTATTGGCAGGTGGTCTTCATTCAGAGGTCATTTTGTTTTAATTAATCAACTACTTCTTTAAACGAATGGACTTCGGCATTCACATCATGGCCTTTATTCAGAAGTGACCACTAACACAGGCTTGACTGTACACCTAAATTAAAACATTCAAAGAATATCAAGATATCTAATAAAGTAGATCATCTACAATGAGTCATAAAATTTAAACAACATACATTTTTATACCACAAAAAAGTCATTAAAGTTTCAACTTTTCCAACTTCCTGATAAAAACATATATATCAAAATAAATGCATTATTATCCGTTATCAATGTTTTTCTACATAGGTTGTGGCTATTTTTCAGACTTTTAACTACAACTTTGAAACTTTGAACCCTTGCTCAAGACATTTCTTTACACCGAAACAATATAAGAATACGACAATGAAATATCATACATTGTCGTACAAAGCACTGCAAACTATCGCCTATTTATATTCTGTCTTATGATTTCATAGATGCACAAGTTTTTTCAACAGATATTAATAATATGTTTTTATCGAATTAATCAGAACAGAACAGAACAGAACAGAACTTTATTCTCTCAGGTATGTGACATACAGTATGAGGAAAAGAAAAAGATGTTGAATATATGTTTGATGAGGGGGAATAACTCTAAATGACAAAATAATTGGACTGCTGTAGTATAAATACAAACGAAAATAATGTATAAGTATAACAATATTAAAGACATGAATATAAATGTAAACGATACTAATGTATAAGTATGGCAATATTAAAGAAATGAGTATAAATATAAACTATACTAATGCATAAGTATAACAATCTTATGATTCGACTTATAAAAAGTTAAGTCAACTATCTGAATTGTTTCATTATTAGTGCGCCTAGGCGGGCAATATTTCTTAAGACAAGGTGTGAATTCGACTGTAGGAGTGATTTAAAGCAATGAGAATTATTTATAATATTAATGTCTAAAGTACTCAGGAATTTTATTCTCTCACGCGCGAAATATGGACAAGCTAACAAATAATGTTTTTCTGAGCCTATGTCGTCAGTGTCACAAAAAATACATTTTCGATCATCAAAAAGAGTACCGTCCCAACGACCGATTTCCACGGGTAAGTTGTGATTTGCTGTACGGAATTTAAATAAACATAGAGCGTCGTACTGGGATAGTATATTAAAATAAGTTTCAAATTCGAGATTACTTTTAAAAACATTGTAAGATAGACCTTTGTTTGATAGTTGTAATTGTCCGTGCCAGTTCTGTTTATATTGATCAATGAGTGTGTGTTTTATGAGATAATTTAGGTTACGCGGGATATTTATCGCGTTCTGATGAAGCCAAATATCAGTGCGACCTACTGAGTCTAAAATTTGTTTAATGCAGGATATCCATTTAAACTGTTGGTTATTTTGATTAAGCATGTACATGTAAATACGATATGATAATTTGTTAACATTTCCGGATAATAGTCGTGACCAAAAACCTATCATACGACTTTTTATGGTGACAGATACAGGATATCTTCCTAATTCGCCGTGAAGCATATAAATAGGAGTACTTTTACGAGCATTCACTAATCTACGGAGGAATTTATTGTGAACAGATTCGATCATTTCTAAATTTTCAAAACCGAAAATTTCGGAGCCATAGGTAAGTATTGGAAGTACGGTGTGATCAAAAAGTTTAAGGCTAAGGTCTACTGGGAGGTCAGCATTTCTTATTCTCGTGAACAATAAAAACATTGCTTTTTTGGCTTGTTCTACGATGTGTTTGCGAGCATTAAGGAAAGAACCGGTACTAGAGAACGTTACGCCTAGATAATGATATTTATTAGTAAGCTCGATTGAATGATCGCCGAGTTTAAAGTCATAATTATTTGTATTCCTTGCTCCAAAGACTACAATTTTCGTTTTACTCAAATTTACATTAAGGTGCCATAGTTTACAGTAGTCGTTAAAGGCGTCCAGGCAGATCTGGAAATCAACAAAGAGAGAATGATATTGGTAATCGTTTTCATGTCACTAATTAATGCATTGATTGTTGGACCCCAATTATTTTTAATTAGTTTATCACACCCGCTGATTACATCTTGAAAACACATGTTTGACCCTCAGGCGACTGTGAAAACTATTTTCATACGTAAACAACGGGTGCTATATTAGACCCCTGACCGTTTTCCCCCCAATCTCATTGCTTATCTAATTGTAATCAGTAAGGATCGTGTCAACAATTTTACGTTATTCTGACAAGTAGACATGCAATATATAACACTGGAAATTGGACTGAGATCAAACAAAATTGATACCAGAGACAATGCTTGGATTATACAAATTAGTGACAAAAATATGACAGAAAAAAGCACTCAAGTGCTAATAAATCACAAAGATGAACATGTGGATTTTTCAAAATATGTAAGTTGACTAGCTGACAATTATGCATGGAATTATTTTTTCTT
Source organism: Lutraria lutraria (assembly GCA_964023205.1). Taxonomy (NCBI): domain Eukaryota; kingdom Metazoa; phylum Mollusca; class Bivalvia; order Venerida; family Mactridae; genus Lutraria; species Lutraria lutraria. The sequence goes on along the minus strand of OZ026834.1, from coordinate 13,121,692 downwards.
TTCAACAAACCAAATTTATTATTGCAAACCACAAAATTTCCGAAATATATTTTTTACTTGCCATTGTAAACCACTTCGGAAGATTATACATATATTCTACTGTAACCTGTAATGATGGACAAAATATCCGTGAACAAATGCCATTTATAAATATTAATATGAAATATCGAACGTACGTTGTCTTCTTAATTAGATAACAATATAACTTATTAATATAGTAAAACACAATTTTTTGTTGTAATTTGTACAACCGAGAAACAAACCGAATTCGCCCTGTACGGCAAAATATCGATTGTATCAGCTTTCTATCCTCGTTTGACGTCACATCCGGTAAGGGAGTTAACTCTTGTGCGCATCAAATCGGTTAAATGAAAGGGTCTATAAGATGCTAATCATGTAACATCAAGAATATTGAAGACGATTGAAATACTAATGAATATATAACAATCATAGTTGGTCTAAGTAAACGACACAATCTGTAAAAGCCCTAAGACATGGTTATGTACACTATCAGACCCTTCCTCTCTGAATTCTTAAAATAAGTCATAAAAGTGTTCAAATTAGTGAGTCTTGTGTGATTTCTTAAAACATCTACAGAAACTGACAGTTGAAAAATTTCAGGCAAATAATATTCTATGATTTATGTCCAGGTGCATGTCTTGCAAGCGTTCGTGCAATTATTATAAAACAAGTCACAAAAAGTCGAAGATTATTTTTACCATAAGATTTTACAGAATCACCGAAAGAGCCTACTAGCCGAACCAACACATCTTCGGCTACGCAACCGATATGGCTGTGGATAACAAAACTAGAACCAAACTAATTTTAAGTCTATTTAGTCATGGTTATGTTCATTAACACTAATTAATAATTAATTAATTGATTTATCAATTTACCTTATGGATTTAGACCTGAAGAAAATACATCCGTCTTGTAGCTGTATCCAGATCAAAATGTCCGCCAGACAGGCATTAACAGAACAACTTAAACAGGGTCAACTTAAATTAGACCCCCTACCACTGTCATAAATACAGTAAACTTAATACTTGCTACTTTAGTAAACCACTTTGTTTCAATATTGTTGATACTTAAATGAAGACGAAAAATAGACCTAGAACCGATGCTTACATATTATCACCATGAAAGGCTTATACCGCAAACACAAATTGTATTTTATCTTTGAAATTCATATCTTCAGTCTTTCGCTTGTATGTTTTATTTGCAAAGGATAAACTTTACCGATTATTAAAAACGGGCCGGTCAAAGGTTGAATCTTCATATGATAACTTATTGGTTTGTTGTGACGTATTCACACGTACATCCTTCAAATTGTGTCAAGTACCATAGATAACTGTTCCGAATTAAAGATTTTTCAATTTTGTGAGAACGTAAATGAATATGATTATAACATTATTGTGTTAAATTACCGGTTTCGATATAATTATATAATTTTACTTTTAAATTAACAAGCAATGATTTAAACTTTTCATCAAATACCACATAATGATTCTTGAACTTTATCGTTCTTAATATTTTCGTTCCTGCGTACTTTGTTGGTTTTTTTTATAATTTTTTTTCACCATGTACATTGTTTCTAAACTCTTTATTTGTATACCATATTGTATCATGTTCAAATAATTATGGCTTAATAAAGTAAAGTTGAGTTGCTGTTGAGAGTTGAGTTTATATTTATAAATATCATGTCAACTAATTTGAGTTATGTCTGTAAGCTTGTACAGCTTATAACTTATGATATGCGGTATGTACGATTTGTCGTGATTAATGTCTATCAAAGTGAGATAACGGCCAAATCTTTACAAATTTCAATACAATTTTAATGCAGTGGTACGACATGCGATTAATTACTTTAACTTTCGATGGTGTATAAAAGAACTCAACCAAACTAAGGCTAATGTCGTACTAGTGTCTGAAAAGAATAAAAAAATGTTATATCATATTAAATATCATTACTAATAGAATGTGTAATATACTTTTTCAGACATAAATGTAAGATTCTTTTTAGCAAAACTCACTAAATGCTCATACGATAGGTATCATCTTTTTGCACAATTAACGTCATTTAGGGCGTATTGACTTTTTGTCTAAAAAATGTACAATGGAGTTGTAAAAAGTTATTATTAATAACACAGTGGTCCTAATTCATGGGCGGTCTCTTTCCGTTTTCGAGCGAATTGAAACGCGCATTTTGTTCAAACCTAATACTTTACGCAACAATATCACGCGCAAAGTTAATGTGACCATATCCCAGGGGGAGTAACTCGTCAATGTATACCACGCCAAAGTTTTAGCAGTATGTTAGTTCCCATATCAGAATGGTGCAACCACTGCTTTCACAATTAATTTTAGGAGGACTATGTCAAGACTTGAATAAATAAATCATGGACAAAGCAGCTAGTTGGTTAAAAATAAAAGCATAATCATTAACTGAAATTAAGTGACCACTAAAACGTTTTGATGCTCAAATCGATGTTTTAACCGACTTTCCATTCTCTCGTAGTATGTGGTACGCTTACCTGCCTTTCTGATACGGCGTGGCTGAATAAATCACAAAAACATGACACTGTGAACTGCGGAACAATGAACTACTTTACAGATACGAGTCCAGAATAGTCTAATATTATCAAGCCTCACAAATGGAGCACTCAAAAAATTAGCCTTTCTAGATATGAATTGGAAAACACATTTAAAAGCAGTACATGGAGAGTTTTTAAAACATATTATATCACCCGCTTCATAAAATAGAGCCCTCACTTCTACCTCCCTTTTCTGACCATGGTAATGTTTGACTGTGAAACAGCTGAGATAGCATGTATACCGGTATGTCCGTAGCAATGACTGGCATTGACACATACGAAATAATTTCATAAAATTATCATAAAGTTACTCATTAATTAAATCTACTATACAATCTTGTAAGACCAAATTAATACAGTGTGACATGACCTTTTATACAGTTGACACCATTTATGACAGGGAATGGTTTTGCAATAACTGAAGCTTGGCCGTTTAATGTTACAAAGGGAAAATAGCAACTCTTTGTTCGATTTCCTGTCTTGATTTTATGTACATAAATAACAAAGAAACTTCAATAATAACGTGGCAATGACATACTCTAAATACGATATAAATCGTACAAAATCTCTCTTAACAAGAACTTATTAGCTTTTGAGAGACTAAACAGCGGATTTAAAAGCCCTCAAAAATAAAAAAAGACAAGTAGATAAGTGTTCTGTAATCCTACATATTTCGCCAAACAGATGTATTACTTCCCGAGCAGCTATTAAAAGGCTCCAAATTATCATTAATATATTCGTGTGTTCGTACTGGATAGTCGAAGTACGACCGAACTACAAAATGTAGTATGAAACAACAGATATTAAGACTTTGCCTGACCATATTGGTAGCAATTCACATTTGTAACAGGTGTTATACCTACCACAATCCGTAGTGACTTTGGCTATTCACTATTTGTAATTTACACTGTGTTAATTATAGTCCTGACCAATGACTGATACATATAGAGATGAAATGTGCTGTGCTTAATTATACCTCTTTGATACTTGTAGAATTTACAACAGATTTATTTAGTAACTTGAGTGTTGTTCATTTATGTTACTCCCATGAAAAACTGTTTCACAATCAAGATACACTGTTGTTTCAAGTGGGGTTGTTGTCCGCTACTAACAAGGAGATGGCGTCTACTGGCAGAAACCCGGGAGAGTGATGATAGACTAATTGAGTATTATCGAACGATAACTCAACGGATTACATGTGCTTCTCGTGTCTAGCCCAATTTAGGTCAAACACAAAGTTTATTTCATTTAGTAACGGAAGGTCTTTGACCCTTGCGGCGAATATTTACAATTTGACAGATCGACATTTATACATTTACTATCATAAGGTGAAAATATAAATACAGTTATAATTACACAATTCGTGTGTAAACACCCCCACTCAAACAACATACACTATAGTAGCTCTAGACCGTATTACCTGTTAAGAATGTCATCATATGACATATGTTGCGGATGTGGTCCTACAAGGACTAGACATGTTTTGTAAGCACGTGATCATGTTCAATTCCATGATCAAATATGATTAATGAGCAAATGGCGTGTTAATCGAAATTTCAAATACAATTTGTGATACTGAATCATCTTACTTCTTTGTAAACAGATGATATTAAGTCACATTCACCGCGAGAAAAATTATCAACAGTTTACTGGCTTAGCGTGTGTGTAGACCAATTCATTTTCCGGGGTTTCATTAACAACCTGGATCATTTGGCAACTTGCCAGCTTCAGCGTTGGAGGAATACCCCAGACGTACACCTGGTTAGAACTACCGACCTTCCATAAGCTAGCTGGACAGCTTTCTCACGTGGGATTTTTCGGGTCCAGGTTAGAATTCAAATTACAACAGTAAGAGGCTAGTGATAACTGATCAGTGAGCATAACCAGTAAACCACAGTGACCCCAGTATCAATGGTAAAATAAACAAATAATATAAATATGTTTTAGGCGTAATATATTCAAAGAACACAAACTTCGTGGCGTCATTTATTTTTAAAAATCTAGACTATAAAGCTATATATATATGTAATCCAAATATGCATATTACTACATGTACTTGGCCACAATATCACAAAACTAATATTCAACAGTTAAATCTACATTATAGCTATATAAACACTAATACTGTTAGATCTCATTTAGAGACCACTTTCATATAAAGAACATCTTTACTGACCACTTTTTTTATTTTCAGATCTATGGCCTATAAATGTGATTTTTGTTACAACTTAAGATGAGACCATCTCTGTAATAATACTAAGAACAGAGTGTTAACAGATGTCTTTATATTGAGATTTCACTGAGCACAAAATAAAAGAATCACGTGATCGCTTGACGCATGTACAACACGTGACTAACGTAAAGAAGTATCAAACTGTGAAATAAGCTACTTTTTAATGGATTAAACGCCGTTCATTTTCAACAATTCTTCAGTTCCATACGGCGGTCGGTTCATCTAAGCAGTTTTCCTCGACTGTATTCTAACCGGTGAGTACCAACGTACCCTTCCATAAGGAGCTGGCAACTTCTCCACATGTGAAGGAAAATCAACATTTTTGTCAAATTTTCATAGAAGGGTATGACCTGTCGTGACTGCTGGGATTCGAACCCAGGTAACAAATTCAACCCACTAACCGCTGGACCACAGTAACAGATAAGATATTTACTGATCGCCCATCGATGTATAAATTATGTAACTACGTACTAAAAAAGTCCATTCGCATTTCATCAGGATTTTTAAGAATGTTTACAAACTAAAATTTGCTAAATAAACGTTCGCTTCATGCGGCTTCATACAATTTCAAAAGATAGCTGAAAAAACGTAAACCTTACATGTACTTTAATCGTGTTATCTTTTAAAAAGGCGTCAATGCTTGACTTTAAGATACGGATAACATCGTGCTTATTAATAACATATTTGTTTTGAACTATGTATGTGGTCTGCTTTGGCTGCATTTAGAGATTATACGCTACCTGGAGATTTATTTGACAATAACGCATTTCGACCTAAATTTAAAACGCCAAAATCAACTCATTGTCATCAAACGTCTAATTGACTGCGGTAGAGAACTATCTTTGACTACGAAGTGACACTGGATTTATGCATAATAGAAAAGTTCGATACATGCAAGCAATATTTTCATTAGTGCAATTCAGCTCATTAGCAACTTTAGCATCATGCGTATTTAATGAAGATTAATGATTTAAAACGATGTTTCTTCTTTCGTTTTAATGTTACGACGTGTTGCATTTTCAATTATCATTATATGCTTATACCTTGTTTGTGATAGCTCAGCAACTGGTAGATATAAGTGCATTAAGTTTTATACTTTCAAAATATTTGGAGTTTTTTTAACAATCTTATAACTACTTCGTATTAGCCAGATCTTTTTATTTGGTAATCCATTTACCCATCAACCTTGGAATTGCTTGAACATCGACATCAAATTCTGCATGAAGATATTTATCTGTCTCTTCCTCTCCTCCTCTTGCTTCATTATCTTTTGGAATATCTGGGAAGCGAAACCCAGCTGCATTTGAGGTTCAGACTTGGATGCTTTAACGTCCGTATTTTTATTGTCTGGCTTGATAACAGTGTTAGCATCGGAGTATCGTATAACAACAGTTGGTGTTTCTTCCTGCAAAACAAAAAAAAAATACATTATACGCTAAATCAACATGAAGGACCCTCTACAAGTTTAATGCTGGTAAAAATACACTGACGATGGACAAAAGTCCTATTCGGTCTAAAAAATATATATTTTTGTTTATAATCGTGCATTAATAAAAAATAAAAATTGGGGAAAAGGCACCAAGAGTCATTTCTAAATCAGATTTTTATGAATACCAATGTCCTTAAGTATACTTATGTTTGCGGTTACTTGGCCAAAACAATAAGAGTAGGTAGTAGAAGGCATATTTTTTCAATTTCTTTTTCATGGTAATACACTGTTGTTTTTATATTTTGTGATAGCAAGCGACGTATGTTTGAATCCAGCAAACGCTGCTTGAATCAAGCGCATTATTCTGATAACTTGTAACAATCATGTTTGATGAATTACATAAAATATTTTTGTAAAAACTCTTGAGAAATGACTATAAGGTCATAGAAGCAATGCGCTTTTACACTTTTAGATTTTTTTTGTAACATTTCTGTCAGATATGGTTTTAAACACTTTAATTTATTGTGAGAAAAAAATCTCCAAGTTTCTGCAGAACGGTGTTATTCAAGACAGATGTTAATCTCTTAATTTCAAGATTCATTTCTGGTTCATAAATAACTTTTTACAAATAAATGCCACAAGTCTTTCATGGGAATTCCCCGTAATATGACTGCAGCTTGTCCGCTTTATTTGAAATACACCAAACAGCTTTTAGCAATTTTTGCTCAGTTTATTTGTATGATGGATTTTTTGTGGATGATATTTCCTTCGTGATATGCAAATTCGCTCATTTGTTTCTCTTACCCGCAGAGAATATCAAAATATTATCATTTCCTTGAACCTTTTAGACTTTATATAAATGCACTTAATGTTTATTTTGAATATAACGTTCCATGGTAATTACATAATGAGCGAATACTATACTCATTTCATTATAAATCCAGGTACACTTGAACCGAGTCTGCAAATACGCTGTTTGAAAATTTTATATTTAATTAAATTTGATCTCGAGTGATTATATAGACTTTGTTAGGCTTTTAAGTATCATGTCGAGATACCACAGAAAACAGGAAACATTGACCTGCTAAATGTACCACATTACCTGGATTGGATAATGAAAAAATATTAGGTTCGTAATCAGTAATTGAATATCCCAGAGCCTACCTTTTTCTGAGTTGTTGGCTTTGCCGTTGTGGTTGGGATTGGCGTTGTCGACTGAAAATAGCAGAGAAACATTTCTATGTATAACACAAGAAAATATTTAACCTTGGAAAGATCACTTGCTAACAATAAGATAACAGTCCAAGTCCTTTCCTTTAAACACATATTTTTAGTGAGAGTCAGTTTTTTTATTTATGTAATTAAAGCAAATCTAAAACAGAATGTAACAGGAACAGATATTGACTAGTGAGCCATTGAATATGGTGCGATATTCATCGGCAGAAAGCCATATTGACTGAGGTGTTAATTATTATTTAATAAATGAATACTATAGTATAAATTATAAATATTCTTCTAAATGCCTATGTGTTTGAATAGGCTTTAACTCCGTCCATTTTAAAAAGGGATTGTCCACTGAATCCCATTTCAAATGGCGATTTTCAGCAAATTTTGCTGAAAATATGCATGCATTTTTCAATACTTTGACTTGAAATTTGAATAAAAAGGACAAACAAACATAAATTTGTAGAAAATATAATTCACAAAATCTGTTATTTTAATATAAATACATAAAATATTAATATTATATATAACATATTATACAGCTTACAGAACAATTAATATTACATTAAAATTCAGGATATGAAATGTTCCGCTGGCGCAACATTTCTTCAAGAAACTGTAAAGTTGCACATGTGAGTTTTGTAGAAGGTAGAATTTATCGGAAGATACTTATGGACATTTCTTCTAGGAACTCATGTCTTTTCTATTCTATGATAAAAATGATAAGCTTTCAATATCGGATAAATCAGTGTCGATATTGTTTATATTTACCTGACTCAGAACAATTTGGCAAGTCTTCTTGCAACCAGACGCAAAGCCGTTGTTGCAAATCGAGTGTCTGACGGGATAAGCCTCCCTGTTCGTGGGGTCTGTTAGCCACGAACAATTACCCATAGTTCCATCAGCAATCCACAGGCAATTATCGGCACAGGTATCTGCACAGAATTGAATAAAACACTAGTAAGGGATGATATCAAAATATGGATGAGCTTCCGTTTCGTAGTCAATCTCTTTAACGCAACATAGATAGCTTTACAACTAAAGTTGAAACGTTTATTCTTTAAATTGTATGATGTGTATGCAAGTAAAGCATTTTACTGTTTGCAATACATCCGAGCACAATTTTCTGGGCAAAGCCATTTCTTTACCAAATTCAAACATCATGGAAATATTGATTTTAAAAGAGCAATACTTTGCTGTGTTCAAAGTTCTAAATAGATATTATCTGTTTTAGAACTAAATAACTGTAAACAAATAGTTATAAACATTGTAGATAGTTCGGTATAACAATGACGTCACCAGAGAAAGAAAAGCAAACATCTTTAGCAGGAATTGCAGACAATGATTATATGTCTTGACTGTAATGATATTTCGTCTATAACAACTTCAAGTTTGCTTAATACATTACACTGCTCATTTTTTATAATCGGTCGACATGGTGTAATCTGAATAACTTGTATGCAGGAATTTGATACCTTATAGATGAAGTGTATATCAAAGTCACTTTATTTTTTCGTACGCTTCACTTATAAATTCTAAAATATTCAGTGACGACATTCTATATTTTGTAAAGAGTGGATCCTTGATTGTCATAAATATTCAAATAGGTCATTAATGTATAAAATATTCAAAAACCTAGGTGTTCGATTATAAGATTGAGCAGTGTATATATAGATCTATAGTACGAGATTGCAAAGTACGCTAACAATAAATCTGTACAAACAGGCACCATTGACCAAACATTTGCTCAAATTGAAACCATTATTTATCGTTTGTCTACAATAAGGAAGTCAAATGAGCTTGAAAATTGTTTCCATGTACAAACTGAACAATGCATACTGTATATGTCTTAATATTGGCGCCCGTTTGATTTGAAGACTTTGGTGGTCAGTATCGGAACCGCCAAATCTAGACCACGCCTGTATAAAACCTCGCGAACAATACACACCGTCAATAATTATTACATTTACATTTATACAAGTATAATTCTAAGAATGTCTATGCTGTTTGGAGCAGTAAGTGTTACCCAATATCTAAACTATACCATACAGGCAAGATACTCGTTAAATCACAGAATGCAGTATTTAACCTCAGCTTTGTATACTTTTGTATCTTGGAGAGTTAATAGCACAAAGTTAATACAGGTGATTGTATGTGCTAAGAAAAAAATATTATATAGTTTCGAGAGATTGCTACGGTATGGAACGCGAAACAACAGAAACGAAGTTGTTAATAAGCCACAGCATCCAGGCAATGTCTGGTAAGATAAATAAGAAAACATGCGTTGATGCAAGCAAGCCATTAATTCAAATTACGTGAACAAAAGTCGTCTCATAAATTTGAAACGATCCGTTTGTTTCTGCCATAAATATCTGTAAAAACAATCTTGCAGCCATCTTGATCATTTATGCGTTGCAACATATACAAATTTACGCACTGCTTGTATTACCGAAGAGCATATAAAAATGTTAATGAAGCGTTAAGAATTATTTTTGTAAAATGTTTTCTGTATTTCAGCATTTTGTTGTTCAAGTACCCGGTTATCAATTATACACCGACTGACTGAAGATGAAAGTTATCTTTATTGATGTTTTAAACTTGGAAAAAAACTATATTTTGTAATCCATAAAACATGAAAAAAACTATATTTTGTATTCCATAAAACATGGAACAAAATATATTTTGTATTTCATAAAACAATCAGCAATTTTCTTTATTTCAGAAAAAAAATATCTAAGCAATTGACACTATCGTAGGTACGTTTTGTGTAGATTCCAACTTTCATAATATTATGTATGTAGCTTGTATTTTAATGAATCCATTTTTATTACCCAACTAACTGATCTCATATACACAGTTAAGATACCAATGGCAAATGTCCTGAAACCCCCGCCCCACTTCCCACAAACTGTCGTCTTTAATTTTGAATTTTGTGGGTACCAAATTCTGTGGATTTACCTAAAGTACGTGAGTACGTAAATTCGTGAATAGGCTGATTCACGAATTTAAATATTCCACGAAACATCGTGATACCGCAGTAACTAGTAGTAAATAACTTAGAAATGTACAACAAATTCTTTAATGATATTTATCCATGCTTTTTATCACTTACCCATGAGTTCCTTGGTGACAGGTTTATTTGTTGCACTTGGTGTTGGCTTCTTCGTTGTCATGGTGATTGTCGTAGATTCTGTCACCAACGGCTAGAAAGGAAAATATACTTGTAAATGACTCTGAAATGTAGTCTAATAGATAAAGTATAGCTATCTTTGAACGTTTGACGGTGTATTTCCCATAATTGAAATATACACTGTCAAATACATACTAGCCGAAAACGAAGCGACATGGAGGCTCGTTTATAAGGGGAAGACCAATATTGACTCATTTTTTAAAGTTTGACCTGAATATCAATAAAAAAATCATTACCCTTAAAGAGAGTTTCGTAGGTAAAAATTACAAATTTATACAAGGACCAGAGCTTGCGTGAAAAGGAGCATGTTGATCTTTGTTTTACACATTATAGGAATGATATTCCATTTTATGTCCTAAGAAAACACTTAATTTTATTAAGCTACTGAGGTATTATTATTATCTAAACTTGAAAATCATTCTAACCTTTTCTAGATCAAGTAGAAAAATGTAATTATTATACATGAATTTTATCAGTTGTTTAATGTTACTATGTCTTTTTGTCAGTTGTAAAATGATAAACTGTCATGTAGTGTACAATGGAACCTCTACAACGGTTAGCAGCCGGTCATGACAACGATGGCTGTTATTGGGAGGTGGCAGATGTTGAATGACTGATATTGACAGTTATCTGATAAGAGTGAACAGTCTTCAACAGTCCATACTAACCAGTATAAGTAACAAATTGAAAAACAATATAGATTTTATGTTTTTTAATTGGAAGTGATAAAATCAAATAATGACATTACACTACACGGTGTGTACTTGCAAACAAGCAATGCATTTGATGTAAAGATTCAAAATTTGATTTGAAATCAAATGATTTTTTAATGTACCAGTCTCTGTTGGAATTTTATTACATGTTTATGGCGCTTTGAGGTTGCGGTTCATCAGATAAAACCATCTTTACACTTGGGAGTCTATGAGAATTGTGTCTATTTATCAGATTTTACTAGTAACGTGTATCAAAACTTAACGACCTGTGTATAGATAATAACTAGAAATTGTAAAATCTGTTCGGTTGAGTGATGTATTGGCCAATTTATCAGACGTGAAACTGATACCTGTGGTAAATTGGTTATATGGGTGAGAGAAATCAGGATAGCCCCTGCATATATCATGATATAATCGTACCTTCTTGGCACGGTTTTTTATGTCATTGGTAATGTGTGTATTTATTTTTGTTGCAGTATCAGATGCAAAATTATGGCAATTACTTTAATAAGGAAATTGGTGCGTTCACAAAACGAAGTACTGATAACTAAGTACATTCACGCAATGATGGCGTGTGAAAATTTGAAAGGCGTTAAACCCCGCCAAAGTCAAGTAATGAAAACATTAAGACCATTTTAAAAAACACAATGGCATTCAGATATAAAATAAACAGACAATAGGCAATTACAAAAAATGTTGGTGGCAATGTTTTTTAGGTTGATTCAGGGACGACAGTAAATGTGTTGTTTTTAAAACAAATGATCCCTAAGATCTACTGGTATAATTATTTTATAACTATTAATGTTTATTGCCACAGGTTAAAAGTTGGCATGCCAGTAGCGCATGTATTTGTTGAGTGAGTGTATAGGAATGAATGTGGGCATGCCAGTAGCTCATGTTTTTGTTGAGTGAGTGTATAGGAATGAATGTTGGCATGTCAGTGGCCTATGTTTTTGTTGAGTGAGTGTATAGGAATGAATGTTGGCAAGTCAGTGGTTCATGTTTTTGTTGAGTGAGTGTATAGGAATGAATGTGGGCATGTCAGTGGTTCATGTTTTCGTAGAGTGATTTTATAGGAATGAATGTGGGCATGTCAGTGTTCATGTTTTTGTTGAGTGAGTGTATAGGAATGAATGTGGGCATGTCAGTGGTTCATGTTCTCGTTGAGTGATTTTATAGGAATGAATGTGGGCATGTCAGTGGTTCATGTTTTCGTTGAGTGATTTTATAGGAATGAATGTGGGCATGTCAGTGGTTCATGTTTTTGTTGAGTGAGTGTATAGGAATGAATGTGGGCATGTCAGTGGTTCATGTTCTCGTTGAGTGATTTTATAGGAATGAATGTTGGCATGTCAGTGGTTCATGTTTTTGTTGAGTGAGTGTATAGGAATGAATGTGGGCATGCCAGTGGTTCATGTTTTTGTTGAGTGATTTTATAGGAATGAATGTGGGCATGCCAGTGGTTCATGTTTTTGTTGAGTGATTTTATAGGAATGAATGTGGGCATGTCAGTGGTTCATGTTTTTGTTGAGTGAGTGTATAGGAATGAATGTGGGCATGTCAGTGGTTCATGTTTTTGTTGAGTGATTTTATAGGAATGAATGTGGGCATGTCAGTGGTTCATGTTTTTGTTGAGTGATTTTATAGGAATGAATGTGGGCATGTCAGTGGTTCATGTTTTTGTTGAGTTGGGTGATTTTATAGGAATGAATGTGGGTATGTCAATGGTTCATGTTTTTGTTGAGTTGGGTGATTTTATAGGAATGAATGTGGGCATGTCAGTGGTTCATGTTTTTGTTGGGTGATTTTATAGGAATGAATGTGGGCATGTCAGTGGTTCATGTTTTCGTTGAGTGATTTTATAGGAATGAATGTGGGCATGTCAGTGGTTCATGTTTTTGTTGAGTTGGGTAATTTTATAGGAATGAATGTGGGCATGTCAGTGGTTCATGTTTTCGTTGAGTGATTTTATAGGAATGAATGTGGGCATGCCAGTAGCTCATGTTTTTGTTGAATGTTTTATAGGAATGAATGTGGGCATGTCAGTGGTTCATGTTTTTGTTGAGTGAGTGTATAGGAATGAATGTGGGCATGTCAGTGGTTCATGTTTTTGTTGAGTGAGTGTATAGGAATGAATGTGGGCATGTCAGTGGTTCATGTTTTCGTTGAGTGATTTTATAGGAATGAATGTGGGCATGCCAGTGGTTCATGTTTTTGTTGAGTGATTTTATAGGAATGAATGTGGGCATGTCAGTGGTTCATGTTTTTGTTGAGTGAGTGTATAGGAATGAATGTGGGCATGTCAGTGGTTCATGTTTTTGTTGAGTGATTTTATAGGAATGAATGTGGGCATGTCAGTGGTTCATGTTTTTGTTGAGTGATTTTATAGGAATGAATGTGGGCATGTCAGTGGTTCATGTTTTTGTTGAGTTGGGTGATTTTATAGGAATGAATGTGGGCATGTCAATGGTTCATGTTTTTGTTGAGTTGGGTGATTTTATAGGAATGAATGTGGGCATGTCAGTGGTTCATGTTTTTGTTGAGTGATTTTATAGGAATGAATGTGGGCATGTCAGTGGTTCATGTTTTCGTTGAGTGATTTTATAGGAATGAAT